>CAVNZL010000136.1:1885000-1982500 GCA_963693355.1 Pontia daplidice | reverse complement strand
ACTCATATACGCAAAACTATTTATTTCGCGATTAACATAATCCTGTTTTCTCACATGTGTATGTAAGAAAACGCACGTTGAATCCATAAGTCGCTGTTGATGCATAGGACAACCAATAGGTTGGGCTTGACATAATTTCAACAGTACACTGATGTCACTTCACTGTTTACATATTGCACAATGATTTTGTTTAACTTCACGTGTTAAACAATCATATAGAAGCATTAGCGACATTGTTAACGTAGCTGGTAGGCAAATTTAGTAAGTGTATTACTGAATAACCTAAACTTGAAATCATGAAATGGTACAAGCTAAAATTGAAACTCATACGGTGTAAACGTCTCATTTTCCTGGAGATATACTTAATACTTAAACATATATAACCTATACCTAACCTATTTCTATAAAACACATTTTAAAAGAAAAGCAAGCAGTCGTTTGATTTCCCTGGTAATTTAATAAATGATACGATATTACAATAAGTAGATTTCAATAGAAGTAATGAATGAAGATGCGTAACAAATTCAAAGCAAAGCAGATTAAATAAATCCTTGTTGTTCCGGCTTACAGCCGTAGTAATGCAGAGTTGCAGCGATAATGGATCAAAGGCCGAATTAGGGACTTTTATTCGGTGATCATCGAATACGTTATTCCTGTAATTGTATATCTGGGGGCTTAATCTATTAAATAAGTATTACGAACCTGGTAGAAGGCATGGAAATTTCTTTCACCTGGTTGCAAACCGACAACCCTGCTCTTTTCTAACAGATAGTTGCTTATGTGTCCTCCAACAGGATCGCCTTTATAATCGAAATTTATGTCCATGTATTTGCCGAAACGGGACGAATTGTCGTTACGGTTCGTTTTCGCGTTGCCAAATGTTTCTAGGATAGAGTTCGATTGAATTAAAACATTTTTTACTCTGAAAAGAAGGAAAAAAAATAGTAAGTAAAAATTTGGATTTAAATTTCTTATTCACAAAAAGTGTTTTTTATATTCCTCAAAATTTCTTTTAAATTATTAACCTAATATGTTTCTCATTTTTTTATACTTTCGTTCCTCTAGATTAAAAAGAAAAGGATTAATTCAAAGTATTAACCAACGATGGCGTTTAGTTTATTTAAGTTTTATTCATTTCATATTTCCTTGTTAGGACCCTCCTACGGACATAATACCCTTGTTTCTTTACTATAATAAAACAATGTATTGGTTAATCACCTGTCGATATATTCTCTGTGCACTTGCGTTGTGTTGGCGGCGATATACTTCATGATGAACTTGGAGGCCTCCGTTTTGCCAGCTCCCGACTCGCCAGATATTAACACACACGTGTCTCTCCCCTGGAACGTTATGTAAGACAATTATTCAATCACAATTCTGGGTGCAGTATATACAAGAAATATATATTTCAAAAGTTCAAAGTTTATACCTTGGAATAGAACATATAAGATCATTTCTACTGCAATCGATAAATTAGCTTCAAAGTTGTTAACTTCGCTAATTCAAAAATAACGGTTTTTTAATTAATTGATTTCAACGTTATCTAATACGGTTATCACACTTTGGCTAACTAAACTCTGAACAAATCATTAAATACATTACTTAAAATGGAAACAGTCATAAAAACATAAAGGTTATTTGTCTCACGTTACTGCTTACATTTAAAGCCAGCTCTTTGTTTGGAGCCAAATCCTGTTGCAAAGGCTTTAAAATTTTAACTTAAGTATCTATTGTCAGAGAGGGTCAAATAATTATAGCTATAACTGCTCTGGGAAAAAATAAAAATGTCTTTAAAATAATGTCGTAAGTACAGTCTGATCGTTGAGGATAATTTGTGGCGAGCACGAGTCAAAAGAAACAATGGGCACTAAACTTTAGAAGTGCCGACTGGCCGCACCATTGTTACGTCTGTGTTGATAGCTCACTTAAAAGGTATAAGTTGGCGGTGCGCATTTATGATGTTATAATATTAACTGTACTGCAACTTAAACGAAGTGTTTCACCTATACAACAATGTAAACATTCATAATATTGAGGTCAACGCTCTGCATCAACATGCAAAGCAAAAAAAATTGCTTTCAAAGGCATAGAATTTGCTGACCCATTTGATACGCATATTGTTCAATGAAACGAAAATATAGCCTCTTGAGGACCTTTCGTATCCTTGAATAATAAAACTTTTACTTTTTATTATCAATAGTTATCTTATACCTGTTGCCTCAGCACCCTCTGGCAGGCATCTGCTACAGCGTACACATGCGGAGGCACCTCGAACATCTCCCGGCCTCTGTATTGTGCCATATGCTGAGCGCCATAGATGTCTAGGGTCTTGTATGGATTTACTGATACTATCACTTCACCGATATACGTGTAGATCTTGTTGTGCTGGAACCTGAAACCATATTTTTATAAATAATGTTGCCCATATCCCAGATTCGCATCTTTTTTTAATTCAAAGTAAAGCCGCTTGAATAGAACATGGTGAGAAAGTCAGCGTGTTTAGACCAAAACATCATCCAATAGTATTCTGGTTAATTTCCGTATAAAAATATGTAATATAGTAGGACCCGTAAAGGCTGCAGAGCCACTTACACGTAATAATAATGATTTGTTAAAGGTACTCATATTATTAGGAATGTACTGTTCTCCAATTTGTGGGTAATTAGAGCTATTAGATATTTTCATTTAGAATGGTAATATTTGCATTACATTGCAATGTACAAGGAGCACGTAGATATACGCCCAACAGTTCTATGTGTAGTAAATACTATAATTAATACAGGTGAACTGACAATCGTTAGGTCACAAACCTTACAACGCTCGTTACCTTGTGTTTAATTAGTATAACTGAAATGATAATAATCTATTCTTATAACGTATTGGCGTATGTAATAATAAATAAAAAACAGCATTATTGACTACTCTCTTAAGTGAATGTATCCTTTTACAAGTACATCTGAAGCCTAACGTTGCTTCGCGTGCCAAAATTCATAAGTTTCGGTCATTCACCTTGCCGACGTAACATTTCATGAGAGGTGCAGACAGTGAAAAAGTTACAGTCAACTTGTTTGTACATTCAGATTTTAGCGGAAACATATTCATATAACAACCCTATTCAAATATTAATAATGAGAACCGATTATAGATCACAACGATATTGCAATGTGACCTATCCTGTAAAACGAAGATCGGCTTTTTCGCCGAGTAACCCGAATCATTTTATGTCCTACAAAATATTTATTTGTCATTACAGTTGAATTTGTGATTTTAATATAATCTAACAACAATATGCTTTATTCTTATGAACACTATGCGTCAACAAAATTATAGAGACTAGAACATCACGGTTTAGAGTTAAGACCAATGTTTAATAAATGTATAAATCAAAAATCTCAATGATACTTCATGGATATAAATACACGACATTGAGTCCTTACGCTCTCAACAGCGCTGACGAGGACTGACCTAAATACCAAGCAATTTATTTTATTTTATATGACCTATATCTTCTACTCGATGCGTTTATACAATTTGCACATAAATTAATTAGTACTACTTTCTATAAACTCTTAAATTTTATCATATTGAAACAAGCAAGGTTTATATGGTTACTTTATATCGATGACTTAACAAATTTTCAGATCACTAGCAAAGTTCTTTTAAATAGCAAATTTTTCATTTAACTCCTAATCCGGAAAATCATTACAATGTAATTGGGAAATATTTAGAGATTTCCGTGACCATGAACATGAAATAAGTATCAACAGCATATTACATTATGTTCATGAGGTGCGCGCGCGCAGCTGACGTCACCCCGCGGCCGGTTTGTAGTTCAAGAGCAACTGGCCACGGCCCACGGAGGCTAAACACATCAATGTGACGCATATTCGTTATACTTCAGGTATCCAATAAATTCTAATTGCTTTAGAGTTAAGACTTACGATATTCCACTACAAGAAATACATCGCCGCGTGTTACGACAAAATACTTTATAAAGTACGTGATAAGTGTGCACTTAATGTTATCAAGTAAGTAGCCTTAAGCAGGTGGCAGCCTACTCAAATAATAAAAGTAATTCATAATATAAAATATTTGAAGATAATAGAAAAACGATATTATATAAAAGAGGTCAATAAAATGAGTTCACTCTCTCCATATTATAATTTCCTCAGCTGCAAACACTTTCTTTGCGGGAGACAAATTGTTGCTCGCATGATAATAATAAACATCAAAATCATACAAAATGAATACTACTATCACGAGTATACACAACATTTATTATACAACACGTATTATATAATAAGCGCTAATTAGGGAGAGTAAAGAATTGCATGTGGAATGTATAGTTATAGCATTTTAATAAAAAAACCCCATGCCTCGTTGGTAATTTAAAGTAGACATGCGATATCGATTACATTCAGTGCCCCATTGTGACATAACCATTCGCAGGACATCGTTAGCGATGATTCATACAAAAATTAAAATGTATAAACAGATGATGACTGAGTCACTATCATTAAAGAACCCTTCCATAATTAAGATTCGCTATTAATCTAATATTCCGATAAAACTAGTGTCGTAGATGGTTTTATATTTTATTTGGTTAAGTTGTATTCGTTAAGAGCAGTATTATGTCAAATTCCTGATTAATCTTTTAATTACCAGTGTAATGTTATAACGGTTAGTTTATACAATCGATACAACAAGTGCTATGTCTATCAATAAGGTATCGCACAGGTGAATTGTGATAAGCTTTGATAAGATACACTCAACGATTATCTAACACAGTTTGAGAGCGGGGACCAGCTCAAGTGTTTATTTCCTAACGTTGCAATTTAAGAACTATGTATATGAGTCGGTTTTATCTTCCCATATTGGTGCCTTAGCTTATACGATGTATTGAACTGATGAGATAACTTATGAGCTTAAATCTTCGATTCATTCCAATAACACGATTTTTATTTTTATGTTGATATCCATAATATGATGGTATTACAAAATATGCATAACATGAAATTATTATCCTCAAAACTATTTTAAGCCAAAAATTTGTCCTTATATTATTTGATATTTACCCTTGTAATGTTAATAAGCCCGGCAACACACTTGCGAGCCTCTGGCATTGTGGCTTGGACGGCGGTATCACTTAAGATCAGGTATGCCTTATTCTCGTATGACCCTACGTAAGAACATAACCTCATTTTTATATAAGAGATAAAATCATGAGTGTAGGCATATGTTCAATCTGTTACACATTAGGTGCCAAGTAGGTATCGAACGTAGTAACCAGCTTCTTGTGGTTATAGTTGTCTTTTCAATATATGTTTCAAACATGGTTTGAGGCATTTGTTTACAGTATGTTTGCATTGCTGACCTCCGGCAATGACCACGACGTGAGGACCATGCCAAGTAGTACTAGAAAGCGTGTCGTCACCACCCAAAAGTGGTCAGTCGAGGCTGTATTGTGGTAATGTATGAAACAATACGACTCAGACAACCACATTACTATTTCTGGGTTTTCCATAATTCAATGTCAAATAATGTATCGAAAATGTATACTGATCCATAGATAATGTATTTGTTATATTCAATAATCTAATTTTAAAAAACTAGCTATTTAATGTCGCATTGGTTTTAAATGTCGTTCTTAAAATACATCTACATCTATTTATCTTATTTACATGCTCTATCTATGCTTAAAACTACTGGAAAAAATGGTTGCATTTTAAACACTTAAGTAAGAAGATAACATCAAAATAAAAGTTATAAGATATACTCTTAACACAAATATGCAAAACTGCTAATTTAAACTGCAGCCTATCGGCTGCAGTGATGAGGTATCCCACATTAAGCGTGCTAAAAGCAAAACTGTTATGTATATCAATTACTTTACAAAATTTATATCGCAAAATAGATCAATTTCGGAAACTTTCAATGTTCGTGTAGATATAGATAAATAAAGTTAGCTATACATATTAACGTAGTCGTGAAGTATAGATATCTAAAATTGTTGAATGGATGTGGAAATCACCGTATTCCCAAAAATAGAGTGCTTTTGATACTGGTAGTTTTAAGCTGAAGCGATGTTCCAATTTGATTTAAATAGAACATAGGTTGTTGACACTCAGTTGCAGGAAAACATATGGTAGTCAAAATAATAAACATATAATAGTTCACTAACACAATAAATGAAATCATAAAGTGTTATGATGATAGCGTTTACGGTTATTTTTACAGAGTTCGTCAACAACTGCCAGACAAATGGTCTTGTACCAATCACGGTCACGGTGTATTTGACTCATGCCTATGTCTAAGGATGTGCGAATCTCACTGGTAGGTAATACGGTTAACACAGCATCGATATTATTTGTTGTTCACCGCGGTGGATGGGCGACCATCGAGATTCGGCACTGAGATTGACACGACCGCGCCTGAATTCTGCAAACCAGCTATAAATAGTCGTCTTGCATGGTGGTTCATCGCACCGCATTCCGATTCCGGAAACATTTAATATAACCAATGTATTACAACTGGACTTATTCTCAAATCTTTAACTTGATTTTAGCCTAAACCGGACTATCAGACTTGTTATAGAGTTCCGTTGACCTACTTCTTCAAGACATAATAAGGATATCCAACTCAGGAAGTGACAGTGTATTTTGGTTAAAGCCAATTTCCTTCCACGTGTTAATGATTCTCCTATCTTGAACATATTATGACTTTCAAAATCGGATGCGATACCTATTGGACTTGTGATGCCCAAGTTTTCTTAGGAGGCTACATCCAAAGCTGTGTTAATTTTTGTACCCGAAAATTCAGTTTTATGCATTATGTGATTGATTTAAACAGTAATAATAAAGTCTTACGTCATATTATGAATCATAATGTCTATCTACTGAGTCCCATTACATATTACTATTGATGAGTCAATAGCAGGTACGTTAAATATTAAGACGGTGAAATATTTTGTTATACTAGACATCGTTGAATATAATTATATATACTCATATGTATATAATAAAGAATATACTTATTTGTTAACAATTAAAATTACGACATATATAGGTGTTATAATTTAACCGACAATTGTATAGTAAATCAGAGGTATACATTTTATTTAATATTATAACAAAATATATAAGGTATTCATAAAAAATATTAAATCATACAAATTCAAAATTAACTTGAATATGTGATACACGCATGCGTCAACATCCAAAAAAAGACTTAACCCAATTTAGAAGAGCTAATCTGAGGACTCCTTCAGCAAAACATTGTTTGGAAAGATGCAGAAACGACTTCTACTTATTCATGTTTAACAGCCAATTTACTGTGAAATATATGAATAGTTTTAGGATTTTATTAATCTTAGATTTAACTAGATTTTACTTTTAAAATGAGAGACTTATAAATAAGCTTATAATGTCTGGTATGTAATACCCGTAAAAAGCAAGTTTTGAGAAAATAAAGAACATCTTGTGGTGCTTTTTAATTATAATCAGTCATATGTAATGCATAGTAGTTGTAACTGTAAAGTGCAAAAAGGGAAATAGCCGCGGTGACCTCTTGATGTGTTCCTAAGTGCATGTACCGTAACCGAGGATAAGTAACAAAATGATACTGAAGAGCAATGGAAAATACTCAACTGAGAAGCAATACGAGAAACTTCATAAAGAAACATTTTAGTGAGAGATACTTTTATTGAAATCACTAATGCTGAATCATATTGAATTTTGTTTTGAGGATAATATTATAACACAGCGTCACATATATATTACTGTAGCATTTGTAGGGCAATAAATATTCATTTTTCCCTACATACGCTGATTACTTATAGTAATTGATTTTTGCTAAAACTATAAATAAATAAACGAATTACCACGATAATTTATATGATTTGGAACAATGTATTATCGTTCTTAACTCGTAGTCGAGTCTTATCGTAATCTATTAATCTTACGTTTAGTTTGTTTTTTATGAATTCTATAGCCTTTGATTAATAAATAAAATATAGCAGAAATGATACCGAATATAAATTTCGCAGACATAGTCAAATCAACGTTTGTTACGTTTTAGCCTACAAGATTTTGAACAGTGTGAATACTTTTGAGAAGAAACTGCTCTCGGGCGACACATACTCATTTATATCTTCTAGCTAGTTTTTATAATTATCTGTTTTATGTTTTAATGTTATGAAAATGATGTAATTATTTTTTAAAGATGTAAACAACAAAAACCCATACTTAAATAACACCTACATGACTTGTAGACGGTCCAGAGTAATACATGTAGGTGTTAAGTCGGTCATGTACAGTCTAACGAATTGTTAAATGACGATTATGTATTAAGGTCAATGACCGTAATGCCGGGTCAATTGTTCTTAGTAATGAATACGCCTCTATGGAAGAGAGTTATCGAAAGTTGCAAGTGATAGCGAACTAAGCTATTGCAATCAATGACTTCATTATAAAACAATATAAAATCGATTCCTTCAACACATTACCATGACACAGATGGCAATTGCGGTATATAATTTTCTTTTTATATAAATTTATATAAAATTAATATAATTCACGAATCTTCAGTAAATAATGGTGTAAGAAAACAGAATAGAAATCTAATTTGGGTTCAATAGGCTACAAAAGCGTTTGGTGTTTTTTATAGTTATTAATTTTTGATACGTTATTTCACACTTCATTACATCTCATTACTGAGACGTGATGTCATCTTATTCGACCAGCTCGTAATACTTTCGACGTTTCATATAAAAGCTACGAATAAGACTACAAAACAAATTTGTGCGTATGGATAATAAAAGCGAAAGAGACGTATTCAAAAAAGAAGAAAACATGCCAAACAGTTAAAATTGTCCTCAGTTGTCGTTTATAAATTATGCATGGATAAGTCATCCCGTCTCGCGAAGTAAATAAAGTATACAATTATTAGTATACAACACTTCATAAATAAAATACACCTTGTAATATATACGAACACAGAAGATTATAGTATCGCTCATTTGTTAAAGTTCATTGTCTGTCGAGTTTTGACCTTTACAGGCGTATCAGAGCATGAAACCAAATGTGTTGTGTTCATTTCGTTCAATTCGCGCATCTTGTGTCGCGACCTCATAAATTTTGGCGCCATAATCCCTCGAGTGTCGTCACATTTATGCATGGATACAAGACGGATATTACGAAATATTTAAATCCCACAAACAATTTATGTTTATAAGTACTATTTTCGGCCTAAGCTAATTTTAAAGTTGTTACTAATACCTTCCATTAATCATATCTTATAATAATATCTTTACATGTGAAATACTTGACTTTATTATATGTAGATACAAATTTTTAGATTCACCATTTGCATTTTACAAGCTTTTACTAGATTGAATCGTTTACAATCGTCGACTAGTGCGTGTCCTTTTTCTAACACATTCTACAAGTTTTAAAGTAATAGAATTTTGAATAGATTTTTTATGTGCTGTTTGGAGCCTGTAAATTTTTACTTTTTTAAGTAAGAAGTAATTTACGTGTTCGGCACGAATACCTACCTCTGATAATGGAGTGATAAGGACTAGCTACTAATTGTATACTATTGCTATCTTCTTTTACCTATATCGTAGATATCCCTTTAATCGCTGTTGCCATTGTAAAAATTTAATAACACCTGTTTGAGTACCTATCTTATATAAGTACTTAATTATTATTTCATTACTCTGCATTTGTGAAAAAAAGTTGCAAAAAATTATCATATGAAAATTCCAAAGTTCATCTAAAACTTGCACAATTGACAATCGTGAGAGTCTTACTTGTTCTAGATTCCTAGATCTTATAGAAATACACTTCATATTTGTGCAACATTTCATTACACCTTCTCTAATACCGAGAAAGTAACTACGTTTGTTTATTTTATACGCAAAAAATTATGCAATGGACCGATTTAAAATTGATGGCGACGGAAAAGAAATTACGCTACCGCAAGGCTGTAAATTTACATTTAGGAAGTTGTAGCTAAATTAGCTTGCATTGGCTTGGTCTTATCTAATTCTTTGGCACATACAGCCTATTGTTTATTCAGCTAAGTCATAAACGGAGATAGTTATGAAGCGGCAAGCCACAAAAGGGTTCAGATATAACCTACCTATACCATTGTATAGCTGGTATGGAACGCGAAATTAAGCAATGTTGTGGTTTCTTAGATAAACACGATTGAGAGAGATTGTCATCAATGTCTTAACACCAATGCGCAATAACAGTACAAAAGCCGACAACTCCTTCTTGGTTCTTTTACAGTGCTTAATTGCCTTTTTGTATCTAATTTCGCATTAATAATAATTGAAAAAATATCAGCTATTTGAAATGTGAAAACTGAAAATTTATAAGAACATGTAAAAATTATAAATAAGACTATCACTTAGAATTTAAATTAAGAATAAATGAGCCCATGGGCATTTGTTAATTGTAATGATATAGATTATAGAGTAACAAATGCACTTATCAAACACGAGGTAAACGAAAGGACGCATCTGCACCTTGAAGGATGACATCACGCCGAATGCGCGCCATTGTTCAAGCGGTGCCATCATCGCGCGTAAACAATACACGTCTTTTTTTAAAGAATAGATTATTATTTTACTATTAGATTTAATGAGTAGTTTTAATACTATTACATGTTTAGAATTAGAGACAACCAAACTATTTTAATTTGCAAGTGAAATAGTATGTTAATATAAATAATACTATTAAATAAGTTATTTTATCTTAAATCTAAGTAGATAAGTATTGTAACTTTTGAAAGCCCTTATCTTGTGAGGAGAGAGGAATATTTATATTTTTTTACACTACATATTTGTATAAAGTTACAAATTTAAATTGAATTAACTAAACCAATGACACTTCTACAGAAGTGAAATATATAGAATCAATGACCTATTTCTATATTTTTTTCTATATGTTCTTATACTTATATGATTTGGTTGGTTATACAATTAAACAATTATTTAAAAAGTACAAGAAACACATAAATGTATTTTATCTTATAAAAACCTACTGAGCAGTATTAGCTTGGTGATTATGATGTCATTTAATGTTATTCTATGAGCTTCATACAAATTTCATTCTATATGGAAGATTAACAGTGAAAGGAGAACTTGCAAGGAAACTGGCATGTCTGAGATCTTAACTATGCTAATTAGGCATGGTTAATCACCTAAAAAACATTCAATCTGAAATACACTATAATATTGTCTATTCTATGCATGATTTGTGTGTGAACAGTATTTCCTATGTAAACATAGCATTTTATAGATTGGTTATAAAATCGGATACTTAGTCATTTTGTCAAATTAAGTTAAAAATAATTGTTTTTAAGTATTTAACAAGGGGTTATTACTATAAACATGAAAAAAAATACACAAAAAAATCTCCTTTCAAAATTTATACAAGTGTTTTACTGGCAAGTTCCATTCATACACATTCATATACACGAATTTATTGATAAGATGTGTGTAGTCAAAAATTTACGTATGTTTTTCAGTATTCAAAAGGAAGTTGAACATACCTATATTTATTTTTCTGATTATTCTAATTTTGGTTAATTTTAGTTAAAAAAATTCTTTTCATTATTATTGAATATTGATTAGAGACATACCTGAGATGCAGATTTTCGATGAATTTGTCCGTGGTCAAATTGTCCAGCAGAACAAAGTCGGGAACTCCGACTTCTGGTTGCGCCGTCATATTTTCACTTATAGAACTACATACACGAGAATTTACTTGTTCTTAAAGTATATTAACGCTTTTAGAGTAGAAGAAATTTGTTTAACAACAAACTCGTAACAAGATTGTCTTACGAAACAACTGACTCACACCGACACTGAAGAAAAACTGTCATTTTTAAAATAGGTATTTGGATTTTAGCCGTTGGCACTTGGCGCCTGGCGGCTGGCGCTTGTATCAGTGTGACCTGACGAAAAATAACAAATATACAGAGAATGTACTATGTTGGTATTTATTTCACAAAAATATACCACTGTAACTGTTGTCACCGATAAACAATCATTAAATTACACTAAAATCGTAATGTTATTTTTTAAATAATTTACTCGATTAAAATAGATTTAAGTAGTTTCCCAACAAAAAAAGTGAGTCTCTGAAAATCCATACAGAACGTTTGTATCTCTAAAACTTTAAAACATATTTAAAATGGTTACAAAATAAAATGATGTTTCATAAAAAAGTAGACGATTTATTGAAAAAGTTTTAATAAGAAATTACCACCATAATTTGGTAAATTTCCATTGTGCTCTTGACATATTATTATAGAAATCTTTAGGGGAATTACAGGAGGCTTCATCTTACAACACCGAATTGGTCACAAAAGCAAGTGTTGCCAAGAGCTTAATACGAATTCAAATTTAGGGAAAACCTGTTTCTACAAAAAAATACTAATGCACATAGTATATGATATGATGATGATGGAAAACTCATCATAAAGTTATTCGAATTAAATAAAAATACTTCATTCACCATGGTTATCTTTTCTTCGTTTAAGTAACCATCTGCTTGTGTGATTGTTTTTTCTTAATACCTTTGAGTTTTATTTCTTAATTAATCTATGGTTCATAGAGCTTGGCAATGTTTCCTTCGATAATCTGTGCGACGCCATTTTCCTTGTTGTAGGCGCCTCAAATGTCATAATAATTTCTAGTTTACGAAAATTACGTTTTATTTCCTTTTTTAAGTTGTTTTTATACTTTTTTGGTGTTATCTCTCTAAAAGTGCAATTATCCTTAATTTATAACTATCCCTTTGTCACGATATTTTGTCCTATGTAAGTGCCCGTATTTGACGCACCAAGGACCTTTGAATTTGATTGATGTTCACAATGAGAACCAAAGAAAATGGTTTGAGGAGGTAGCACGTACATAATAATAACGCCCACGGTTCAAGTTTCGACGCTCTGTGGCGTATTATAATATGCAACTAAGAGGAATGATGCGGTGAAGGTTTTGGACGTGTAGTGCGTATATGTTGAACAATGAGTGATTCCCCTGGGGTAGAGTGGCTGCCGGCATACAGCCCGGGACCACCAAGACACAGCCCGCTCGGGCCCATTCCCCGCTTTCTGTACGAAGATGTGCAACCTTTATGTCTACAACAGGAAAATAATAACAAGGAGCTTGAGGAAAAGTTAAATGCTAATAAAATAAAACATCCTAAGCCAGCTTACAGGTAATAAATTTTTCCTCATTAATAGAAACCTTCAGGCTATTTGTACATTTACAAATTGAGGTCATTTATATCTTAAAATAAAAATCGCTTAAAACATGGCTTATAATGGCTTACTTATGAACTCATGAAGTTATAAATAGATCCAAAAATTTCAAATCATTCAAAATTTAACTTCAAACACCTGTTTTTGAAATTTTAGTTTTATTACATAGGTGTATATGTGTTATAAAAAAATATTTTTTGTTAAAGTTATGCAAGCATGATCAGACTAGCAATTAGCAGCTCACCAAATGGCAAGATGACCCTTAATGAGATATACAATTATATTTGCAATGCATTTCCCTATTATAAAGAAGCAGGAAAAGGATGGATGGTAAGTCATGGTGTCCAGGAATGAATAATACTCTACTCTAAGCATCAAATTTCTATCCTACTGAAACTTAAATTTAAAATGGGACTGAGATAATTATAAATTTATTTATGTTTAACAATTAGTTGACCTGAAAAATTAACTGAAACAATGATTTTCAGAATTCAATACGGCATAACCTCTCATTAAATAAATGCTTCATGAAAGTAGCTCGAAGCAAAGATGATCCTGGCAAAGGTTCATATTGGGCCATGGACAGTAGTTATAAGATGGCTGAAGTGGCACCTCGTCGACGACGTAGTTTGCGGGTATGTTGATTAAGAAATCATATTTGCTTCAAAAGGATCCTATTAAAAATTATTTAAAGGAAAAGGATACTATTTGGTGTATACAGTCATGTTGGTATTTCCGGATTCTACCCAAATGGTAAAAACAAGACCCTGTAACTGAGACTTATTTCATATTTAGTTGCGTAATGGTATGGAATCATATATGGCCCAACTTCCACTTGCATGGCTTTTTGGAGTAATGTACAAATGTATATTGATTTTCAGATGGCTCCATACAGTCCGGAGTGCAGTTCTAATAGCAGTGGCGACGCGTGCGTGTCAGGAGGTGCAGCCACTGTGCCTACACCCCCTGCAACTCCCACCACACCCACTGCACCGGCTACACCCACTACTCCCACTTCTGCGTCGCCTGGGGCCCTCAAAGAGGAGACTATAATTAAAGAGGATCTAGGTAAGACACAAACTTGACATCTAAAGTGATCATCAGATTATTATTGTTATAAAGTAGACGATAACCACCATTTTATCCTGTCTGCTACAATAGGTATCACTTGGTACAAATATTTGACTTTTGAGTGTTTCTGATATCTGAATAGAAATATGAAATGAATTTGACATAAAGGAATCATAGTGTATAATAGTGATTATATAATTATTGTCTTTGGCTTTCACAACTTATGCACATTTAAATAAATTTCTTTCATTAGAGTATATAAAATTTCAAATTAAAAATAATTTTTTAATGATAAGAAATTTTCAATTACTATTTCTTGACATGTATAATAAAACTATGATGCCGATAATATCATTTCAGACTCAAAGCACACTGATGACGCACTATCTGCCCTCATGAACGAAGAACTCATTGCTGATGTTGATCTAAGTCGAGGTATTTAATAATTGAATTATGAAGTCCTAAAGAATAGAAGGTGCAATATACAAAATTAATATTATCTATATTGTATGTTCTTTTCGTATTTATAGTATCAGGATATAGACTAAAACCTTCCTTGATAAATGGACTAACATACATTTCATCTCGCAACACTAGATCCCACACTACTTAGGCCAAAAAACTTGTTATATCAAATAGTTATTTGGGTATTCCAGAGCGATGGCGATGGACGGGTGCGCGTCGTCACGTTTGTGTGCTGCGTCACGCGCAGCTCACGGACGACTACGGCAACTTTCGAGACGAGCGAGCTGACGACTGCGATTGCCCCGTCGACGACGATCTGGCTTTGCCTGCCCCGCTTTCCCCTGCCCCCCTTTCGCTGCTGTCTCCACCCCCACAAGAGGGCCCCGCTCTCCCCTCTTGGCACATCCCTTCCTTATAACGGCCTCCATCCGACCTTATATTAAGGTAAGGACATGCGAGCAGACAAAGGTGGAACTATGGATAGTTGGTTGGATGAATATCCGATTTAGTGCCCTTTGGAAAGGCGAGCACTTATACTAAACTATGGCATGGCACGAAGTTGAAATGTTAGCTATTTAACATATCTGTACAAATTACATCAGAGTATTTGTTTAAAGATGGGTCAGCAGCCGAGAATGGGTTGAGCTAAACTATCGTGTTCATTGTGACATATACCAAGTTTATACCAATTTATCGCAACAAAACATTTTATATGAGATTTTACTTTATAAGGCGTTTTCACGCGTTACGTAGTGTCGCTTCATTCGTGTGAAGTGTTGTATTTTATTGATGTATAAGTTGTAACATTAGTGTTTAGTATTCAGGTGTTCTGACCTTAATATGCCATGAAGCTAATTTAAAAAATATATCATTAACTTAATACTTTTTTAAATCACGCATTTTTATATTCATGAGTTCGTATACAAGGCATTAATCCATGTTTACCAGAAATAGGACATCACGACCAGATCTCAGAATGACCAGTATATAATTTAATATTAACATAGTGTTCATTTGTCATTTAGTTGTTGTATGCATATATGAATTATTAGTTGTACGAATTTATAGTTTTAACGCGGATATACGTAATCGCTTCATAGTTTAGGTAATCTTCGCATTGCTTTGACTTAATTTTCCACAGTGATAAATAATCCAGAACAGAAAGGCATTATTAATTTAGTTTCTTCATGCATATTAAACAGTCACTGTGGGTAGGGTTGAATTCTGTGCCATACGAACGTTCGCTTCAAGGAGCGAGCTGACGATCCCATATCTTATTGAATGTGTTCACGTTTACACGTATCTTGTATAGAGCTAGCGTAGCGTAGACTAGGTGTAATGTACATAAGATGTATATGAGTGTACGACAAATGGACGTAGACGTGTTGCGAGCTAGTTTTATCTTTTTCTGATCCATTTACAAAAAAATATGTATTTTCTCAGAGATATTTTATGTAACCAATTGTATACAGATGCCACTTTTATGAAAGGACAGCAACGCGGCTATGACCGTTCGTCAATACTTTGAGTTGTCAGAACCATAGAGATAAAGTACATTAATAAGTATTTGTATGTTTTTAAGACATATTAATTAGACTATAAATTCACGTCCAATACGATTGAAGTCTTATTAGAGATGCGGGATCATTATTTTAATTTATATAAAAATATTGTAACACGACCTACTAAATTGTATATTAATATCTAACAGACGACATTCCTCGAGGTTTGTGTCAACGTAATGTTCGGTATGACGTAACATAAGTTTAATTCGGTATAAATAATATTCAGTATTCGCTAAGTATGTTAAGTTGGTCGTTCTGTTCGATCGCGAGGGACGCAGCGGCGGCGCACGAGTTGCCATCACTTATTGTTTCATATTTTATTATTATTCTGTGATAATTTTATTTTCGAAAATATATACGGTTCGTAAGTATGCCTATAGTAAAATAATATTCATTTTATTTAAAAAGATTATTATTATTGACACACTGGAATATTTTTTTCATATTAAGCGATGGTTTTATATTTGTGACGGGATTTCGTATTTGTCCGACACCGACCGGGTTCAGACTCCGCCTATAGATGATATTACCGGCAATTTATGAAATTATTTTATTTGTATGCAACGATCGTACGTTAGCAGTTTATACTTAAGAGTAGAATGTTCTACCTCTATACAAATAATAGTTGATGTACATTAAAACTTTTAACAAATTGTGCCTTTTTTGTTACCATCCTCATGTTGGAAATAAAACAGAATGGAAATATCAACCTTTGTTGAATATATCAACAAACATTACATAGAATATTAATGTTAAAAACATTACCTCAACAGAGGTTGCAGGACCTCTGTCGCAACATTGTAAATACCCAATTGTTATTATATTTTGCCATGATAAGCTGTGCAGGTAATTTCTTAAAAAGAAGCTATCGATATTTTTAAACGGATCGAGCCGAACAACCTCTTATAAAAATAAAAAGACATTCGTAGCTAGGTGTTACAGATTTAATAGTTTACAAATACATAAATAGTATATTCTAGGCTATTTCGTCAGTTTGGTATTTTAAACCAAAATATAAAATTAACAAATAACCTAATCAAATTTTACGAAATAAACAAGTGTACTTTTTTTATAATGAAACGGACCGAGCAATATTCACTATAATTCGAGATATTATAATATAATCGTTCTAATTTCATTTTGATTAAAACTAGTGAAATAACTCAATTGGTTATGTGGCCGTGTCGAGTTTACGTTACATATAATTAAATTCATTACAATAATCGAAATAAAAAATAATTTATTATTCGCTACACTAGCGCCGCAATGGCGGCTCGTGTCACAGCCCTAACGCTTCATACCCTAACGTTTCCTATTTACAGCTCTATATGACATCTGTGCTCGTCGCACGTTCGAACATGCTGGACGCAAGACAGAGACGGCAACACATCTGGTTCTTATTTACAGGGGTCGAGACGAGTATCGGTTCATTGCCGACCAAGGCTCGATTTATTGATTCTATCAAGTATATTGCAATTATAGAGATCATTAGAATTTCATATCTACAATAAAGTCTGCGTAAGGCCATTCAAAAAGCAGAATAGTAATAGGGTTGAGTTATTCAACAATTTTATATAAAAATTAACGTATTTATACAACCGAGGAAAAGTAACAATTTTAAAACAGATCAAAGTGAAGGTTAACATAGTTATGAGGCACTTGGCAATAATTGCACAGCGGAATAAATAAGACTGCGAGACGTCCCGGGGGCTCCTGGATTCGGTTCTGGAGTCGTCGCAGAGCCCGACCTGCGAACCTTACACACGCTCCTGGCTCGTTCCCAAGTGATTCACCTGAAAGAATACGGGGCTTGTATTTGCGAAAAAGAACTCGAATTTATAAAAAAATATAGCCTTATTCTGTGTTTCGTCCACCTTTAAATGCTTATTGCATTCATCAAAATTCGATACAGCCGTTTAAGCACGATATCATAACAAAGATTATTCGTTATTTCTTCTCTCCTTTTATCTTTACCTTCATTTTGTGTTAAGTGTAAAGAAAAACAAAATATTTTTTTGGAGTTATTTTTATGGATTACTGGGACCATTACCATATCGCTCGAAGGTGGGAAAGGCTCATAGAGAGTCGCGATGCCAGACCCAGGTGCGCTTGGTGTGGTCGAAGCGATGAGCCAGCCACTGCGCCTGCAGCAGCTCAGCTCTGTCTTCGCTCAGGTAGAGTGGTTTGCCGCGTCTGCAAATGCAATTTCTCATGTTGTACACGCTGTGATAGGTTATCGCCATGTATGTAGACGTCGATAAAAGTTATAAAGTCCAAAAAAAACACAAGTCAGTGTACGAATTGTGTAACCAGGGGCTACATTTTTAAATATATTAGTTTTATTAATCTCACTACTGGTTCGATAAAATATTTTATGTTGTATATCTATATAATTCTATCAGCGTCGATAGACCCAGAAGTTATATAAAATTTCGTCGCTCTTAGGTTTTCAACATGAAAGTTGTAACTTTAGTAATTAGGCGATTGCAACCACAGAGGCTTTTATTATGAGTGAATAAAAAGTATCAGATATCGTAAACGTCTTCTACCAGTGTCAATATTCTCTCCCCTGACGGTTACTGTGAAGGTGTAAGTGTTGTTGAATTTAAAAATAGAACTTTAAGAATTACTCGTATACTTAATATGTGGCGAGAACTCACTTGAGGTCCCGGTCTTCTTCGTCATAGTCGTCCAAGTAGAGGCTACCCCAGAGACAGGCGCGGCGTCCGCGGATCACAATGATGTACGTGGACGTCACAACCAGGAAGATGCCCGTTCCGCCACCGCACTCCATGGCATGTTGGACCGCTTCGGCCACTTGATGCTGGCGGCAACAGGGCTGCTTCAGACACACCAGAGTGCCGCAGAGGAGGCACACAGAGGCCTCCTTGGGCACTGCGCCGCACTGGAGGCAAACGCGCTCGTGGTAGTAGGTGAAGAGGCGGTCGTACTCGCGCGGCAGTTTGAGTAGCGCTGGCCCCGTCCACACAGCGTGCAGCCCCCGTACCACGCGGCCGATGGCCAGTTGCCCGCCGGCGCTGGCTGTGGCAAGCTGTCGCGCCCATGCGCGTGCGGCGGCCGCTCCACTAGCAGGTAGGGCGTCAGCCGCGAGGGGCGCTGCGCCATCCGCCAGTTGCAGAAACCGCAGGAGCGCCGCAAACTCCTCTCGGTCGCTGGTGATGAGCGGCAATTCGCAGCCGTATACATGCGCGCGGATCAGGGACACTATCCGCAAATATGGCAGCAATAGTTCTTGTACCTAGGCAACATATGTTTTATGTGGTATAAGCATAATATATTAGTTAATCGAAGAGATTTTTAATTTTTAGTGACTATTCGAAAAGAACAGTAATCGATTATTAAAACAAGAAGTTATGTATTACCTCTTCTTCGGCTTTGTCAATGTCAAATGTAGCATCGGGTGCAGCATTAGCTGCATCGTCGTCCAGCAGGTGCTGCGGGGCGCGCGCCGCAATCAGCAGCTGCGCGGCTTCCAGCAGCCCTCGTGCACGACCCTCAGGGCGCACGTGTTGCGCCGGCGCCAACGTGCCCGTTGCACACAGCTGGTTCACTACTTGGAAGTAGGTGAGGGCGTAGAGCGCTCGCACGATGCATGTGAAATGCTGAATGTCCAGGTGCGGCGGATCATCGGGGGCCAGTAACAATATATGTAGCAGAAGCGCGGTAGGGTCCCGCAGCAGAAGGGGAACGGGCCGGGATCCTCCTGCAGTTGGGACAGCGACGCCACATGCTCCTGCTGTCTCCACAGCTACTTCAGGAACGAGCGCCCGCCACGTATTAGCCACGCCCAGCGACGCTCCTGCCACTACTAGAGCACGCGCGTGCGCACCCGCAACCGACAACAGTGGAACTGGAAAACATAATTCGTCAATAGTATTATCAACAAAAACGTATCGTAATCTGGATTAAGTAAATGCTCACATACTAGGAATCTTTTGGCCGATGATTGGATATTTATAAAAATGCAATCTTACCGATACACTCTTCCTTGGGCTTGTATCGGGGCGTAGGCTGTGCCACGAGGGTGTTGTTACGTTGCACGAGCTCGCACTCCAAATTGGTGCGCACGAGGGATGCCACGAAGGTAAAGATAGCGGCTGGCGACGAGCCGTAGCGCTGCTTTAGCTTGCCACCTGCCATCGCCGTCATGTCTGTCATCGCTTTGCCCATCGCTTCCGATAATTGACTCTTGACGGGCGGCCGGATCTCCCGGTCCAGCATCTCTCGGACGTCGGCGGCTAGGTGGGCGTACGACGCATGAGATGGAGGGCGTCGCGGAGCGCGCTCCGGGGGCGGGGCTAGCGGTAACACACTATTGGCGAGCTGTCGACACAGTGGGCACAGGAATTCGCCTCGCTCCACATGCAAGTTTGGCGGACGCTGTGACGCGGCCAGAGAGCGGAGATAGGCTCGCAAGCAACGCAGGTGCACGTGATGGCCGCACGACTGCGCCACGACGCCGCCCTCCCAGCCCACGCTGACGCTGAGCACCCACGAGTCGTGGTCGAAGTGTTGCTGCAGATCGTCGTGCAATCGGTAATGGTGCGCGGCGGCCGTGCCGTATTGCTGCGCAGCTAGCCTGGCGCGTTCGCTTTCCGACAGGGCTAAGGCACCCGCCGCTGACCCGGCGCGCCGCCTGTGCCCCAGAACCGATGTGGACTGTAGCAATACCACCAGGCCGATGGGATCGTGGGGCGCGGCAGGAGCGGTGGTGTTGCAGATGACGCAGTCGTAGTCTCGCGCCACCATTTCTTCTTCCCACTCCATACTGTCTCCTTCGAGCTGCCGCACGCTGGACAGGAATTGCTGCTGCTTGCGAGCAAACTCGCGCATGAGTTGTTCCTGCCGCTCACGTGCACGACGAGAACGCTCCTCCTTTTCCCGACGTTCCCTTTATAAAATTGTTGTGGTGAGACAGGCACAGGCGTTATTTTAAGGTATTATCAAAAAAAAAAAAGTTTTAAATGATACATCACGTACTTGGCGATGAAGAATGATCAATGAAATAGATGTGACCGTGGACATCAAGTTGTCGCCACTGGATTATTGTAGACAAGCGGTCTCCCCAGTTACCCCGTTTTAATAATCGCACACTTTGATTATGACTATACTATAAATCAGGTCTATACTATAGTCATTCAACATTCACGAACTATTTTTTAGAATCTTTAAAGGACAATTTCGTGATATATAATTTTTTGTATATTTAACAGTTTACACAGCGTACGCATCTGTTTTTGAAAGATAATTTATTTATGCTCCACTTTCAACGATAGTAGTGACATGTTATATAGCCTTCCTTGATTATCCAACACAAAAATATTTATTAAATTCGCACCAGTAATTCCTGAGATAAGCAAGTTGTACCAATCAAACAAATTCTTCAGCTTTGTAATATTGATATAGATAGATTATGTACATATACAAATGTATACAAAAAATGAGTAGTGACGACCGTGTCGTACAAGTACAGTACAAAACCACATATAAGCTAAGCTCTTGCAGCAACTATTCTTACTTGCTTCATTAATATAAGTTACCTGGCTCTTTGCTCGGCCTGACGTTCCCTTTGGTTGGGCCACATGGTGCGACGCACCTGCTGGATGGCTTCTGCACAGCGCACATCCAGAGCCGCCAGCTTATGAAGAACTATGCCGATGAAGTGAGGTCCATCACCTGCAAATCGCCAAAATATTTAATATAGATGTTAAATATAACAGAATGTTAAAACACACTTTACTTTTTAATATGAATATTAAATTGATGTAAATAAAACATTACTTTGCATCATGACAAGACTTACCAATGGGCTCATCTGTATGAGGTGGGGGCTCATCGAGAGCGAAGGAATCGAGTCGACCTGAGAGTTGAGAATGGAGTTTGAGCAAGAGCGAAATAATCGATTCGTGAACGGGCACCTGCCCGCCAGTTTGGGACCCGTGAGCCGCTACTGTCCCCGCTAGTTCCGCTGCACCCGCTACTTCTGCATCTAGTTCACCCTCAGGCGGAGCAGGTAGAGCACGACGGCTTCCGACTACCCATTCTGGCTCTGTTATATCTGGAAAAGAAATATATTAGGGGTTGCTCAAATTAAATAACTTTGTTACACTGAATGACAATATACAAAAAACCGCAATACAATATACATAAATGAGATAATATCCAAAAAAAATATCCGCGTTTTATCCGCGCTTTAGACCGTTAATCATGCGAATGTATTGTTATATATACCACGTGTTCGGGTAATGAACTCCGAAAAGCTGACTCAGGGGCCCACTGAGAATTAATATTAAGAGTTAGCTTTAAGATTTTAGTTAGTCTGCAAAATATCATCATAACAGTAACACGAGACGCGCAAAAAAGACTCAATAACAGTTTCATAACAGTCTTTAACACAGTTTTTATAACATTTAATAATTTCATAGTTTAGCAGTTAATTAGCAGTTTTTCTCATTCAACATCTCCAACACTGGTAATTCGCCCTTTATGTTGGTCCTTCGAGCCGGATATATAGGTGCTAATTCAATACAACTTAATTAAATAAATAATAAATAAAAATATAAAAAATTATTTCTAACTAATTCTTATAGATACGACACTATATTTATTCGTAATATTGCAATCATAAGTACATTTTCAATGCCAATAAAAATTGTAAATATGTGAATCTCCAAATACCGTCGTCATAATGGGCGGGCGCGGTGAGTGTGAGCGCGAGCGTCAAGTCATGAGGCCCTCCCACCTCCGACGAACTTCCGGCCGCTTCTTCACCGCTCTGGACTACGAGCGCGCCCGTTTCTCCGCTCTGCTTGTACATATAATCGTTTAGTGTTTACACTTTCAGGCATTCGGTTATTAAAAAAACTAAATATGTACATATTTACAGTTCTTTATAACGGTCCGATATTTTTATTAATGAAGCGAAAATTAAAATTTAAACGCAGAGCTACACTGACCTCAAGTGCTCTAATCTCAGGAGCATCACCTCCTGCGTCCGATTGATCGTCAGGTATCGACATATTTCTTGCCATCTGTGAAGCAGAATCTAGTTAGTACGCCTTTTTAAAAATTATAAGTAGGAAAATAATTACAGCAAGACATTTAACACAGGTTTGCCCTAAGATATTATTTATAGCTTAGCAATTTATAAATATAAAGTTATATGTTAAGTTAAATAATTAAATCTAATATTAATTAACCTATTTAATAATACAATATTCGCAAAAACTTAACGAATTAGTTTCACATTTTTTGGACCTGTTACAACTACACTGAACTAAATTTCGTTTCTAAACAATTAATGACTTCTATTTGTATATACAAACAGAGACTAAAGTCTAAAGCTTTCGACTCAGATGTAATACATATTACATGTGGAGGTTTATATAATACCCCGCGGTCACACGAAGAAAGCAAGTTACCTCCATAGGTTGCGGCACTGCGAGCGCAGTGGAAGGCCGCTGCATTGAAACGGGTTTGCTCCGCGAGGCGGCAGGGCCCGCTGCCCCCGCATCCGCCTCGCTGCCCGCATCGCCTGCCTCGCTGTTCTCCCACTCTGGCTCGCCTGGAACAACATACATTTATACAGGACAACTGCTTCAATCAAACAAGCAGGCAATAATAACCAGTACGTACTGTCCGAGTGGTAAGGCTGTGGTGGCAATGTGTCATCGTGGTGCAGAGGCAGCACGTGAGCCAGCAGCGTTCGTGCGTTGTCAGCGAGTGCGCCGCCCGAGTACGCCGATAACAGAGGCACGCCCGACACACTGGCGCCGCGACGTACTTCGCCGCCGCACACACAGACCGAGCGCTAAATAATACAATATTAAATATTTTATTACAGATCGGTCCCTGCAGTTTGGCAGCAGGCAGTCTAATTATTTTATATTAATTAAACACAAATCGAGATACTGATGATCAGACCAATACACTTAAAAATAATAAAGGTATGTTGTCCGTAATATCAGTATTTTTATTTATTTAGTTATTTGTAGGCATTTTTATTGATTATTTTCGAGATACTGCGGTTTGTTTAGATTACAATTAATTTGATTTTGCATATACTATTTATATTTTATAAGACCATTAGATAAGACGGTTTCTGTACAGTGAAGAAAAGAGCCAATGAGGGACTTGAAACACTTTTCAATACGGCTGGTATACGTACGTCGGCGGCCTGCGTGTCCCGCTGTAGGTCTGCTGCAGTGGCCAGGAGATAGACTGCCAGCGCCAGCACGTGGTCTGGCGGTGCCGCAGCGCCACCTACGCTGGCGTCTCTTCGCCGGACGCCGCGATGCAGTACCGCCAGCAAGGCCGCGTGTAGCACACCTTTGCACATTAATTCATTTTCTTAACGACACACATTTTAAAAACAGCCAATTGCAGTCTAAGTTTTCTATATTCAAAATTACGCTTGGGCCTGCAAAGCCATATCGCAACACTACACAACAACTGAACACATACTGATACCCTGACCTAAAATGAGACTCATTTAGTTTTTGTGAACAAGAGAGTAATTTCGAATATCCCAGGGTATTCAAGTTACTACTGACAATACGTGGACTTAATTTTTTTTACTAATGATTACCTGACGCGCATATCTGTCGAGGATCGCCGCTAAGTTCGACGTCTGGGGGTGGAAGAGCTGGTCGAAGTGGAGGCCACAAATTGCCCGTTCCACTATTGGCATTACTACCGCCACCTTCAGCCTTCCGCTTTTCTGCCACGCTGGAAGACAAATATATTTTTTATAATACGACATTTAAGAAATATCTAACTAAAATTCGAGATCGATATTTTTAAGTCAAATGACTAAACAATATACACATTCAACATTCAAATTACTTAGAATTCATGTTGAAAATATCTTAATTATTAAGAAATCAGGCTAGATGAGTTAATATTTCTGAAACAGCCATTCTATCAGATATCTTCCATAATGCCCAAGAGAATCATTCTAGAAATGACAATATACATATACAATAAATAATATACTAACTAGGCTGCGAAACGGTCCATTGAGGCATGGAAGTCACGGCGATGTACGGCGCGGCGCAGAACGTGCAGCGGATCATAGTAGCGCTCCCAGACCACGGGACGAGGCACGAACAAGCCCTGCTCCAGGCTTTCGGAGCCGCGGCCTGGGGCGCGATATACGGAGAGCTCGCCCAGCACGGCTTCGAAGTTGCGAGTGTGAGCGTTGCCAGAACGCTCGGGCATCAACTCCAGCAGTTGCGAGTGCGTCTTGTCCCCGGCGGCCAGAAGTGTCGCCACCTCGACACGTGACTGTAAGACCTCGTCGTGCCCGAGGTTCGTGCGCGAGCTCACGAGAATGGCGAGGAATGTGAGGAGCCCCTCCACCATTGCGTCTTGCTCGCCTGCTTGCGCGCCAGTTAACGGCGTCATACTCAGCCACTCTCGTACTCCGAACCTTTGTAGCCAAATTATAGTTACTACATACTTGCCCATAACTTTTAGTATATCAGTGGTTTATCCTAGTCTTAGTACAATTCAAAAACTATTTATTACAAACTTACGTATCAATGCACATATCAATAAATTGGTCTGGTGGCAGATGTGCAGCGCAGATCTGCAGCCAGTAGATGTCCATGTCAACCATGGAGTTGCAGAAGTTGGCTTGGATGTACGTCATAGCCTGACCCTTGATCTGCAGACCGTTGCGTACCCACACACCCGCCAGAATCTCGTAGAATAGGCTCTGCGGGAGAATGTACATCTTATAATCCAGTCATCCATGTTTATACCACAGAAGATTGTATGTTACAGTTTAAATTATTATTACATATTATATGTCGAAGTAGACGCCAAAGTAAGGTTTTTAAAAATAGTGACGTCAGCTCAGCTGACGTCATTGTGCTCGTCTTTTTATTACAACTTTAGTGGGGTAACTGTAGTAGAGGGGCGATCCGAGTACGCGCAGCATTGTTGCCGATTAGCCCGATATGCTGTTTTGCGCCGATATATATTATTACAGACTTACATTACGTTTCGTTACTAACATTGAGTACAAATCAAAACTATTGTCGATTTCTAAATTACAAATTCCACGCGACCTAATTTTGTTTGAATAATAAACACGTAAGGGCCAAATTAACTATAACAAATACAATTAAGCTGGAACAAAAGCCGCATCTGTTTGTGTCCCGTATCGTACGACAATAAATGATAAAAAAGCCCGAAAGCTGATATGACAAAAAGACAAACAGCGTTTTTTACTCACTAATAGCGTCCGTTGGCTTAGTGTTGACTCATTTTTATAATATTAAATGAAGTCAGGAAAATACATTATGTATTTACCTCTAATATTTTTTTAATATACTAATATATACGCTTCAAAATTTCAAATAAATAAAGTATTTATTTCTCAACTCGGCCTCATAAACCGGTTATACAACAATACGCGTCCGATTATTTCACGGAATCCTTACATAAATGTGTTATGTTAAACATCCGGCATTGCTCAGAGCAAATTAAGAAATAATTTATTTAAAATTATGAAATAAATTTATAGAATTTATATTTATTGACAGTGCATTCTAATATAGTTGCCGTAGGATATGTTTTTGAAAAGAAATTATTAATGCGCGTGCGACATTGCAAATCGAAAGTTGTACGCTGTTCACCCCATGTTAAGGCGTCGTAAGCCGGCGCGGGAGGCCGCGGCGCCAGTGGCGGTCCGGCTGTCATCATGACCGCTCCCGTGTTCGCTGTGTTGACGCTCGTCGCACTCACGACTACTGACGCTTTCGTAGACGAAGCGGTCGACGTGCTGCTTCTTAGTAAACATATCGGCGAAGAAGTGTTAAACTCGTGGGACCTTATAGGAAAACCTTTTAATGCTTCCCAAGGTGTAGAGCTACCGTTCGTTCACAAAAGAGAAAGGCAGCTTTTTTCTCGCTTGTCGCACATAACGAGAGCGATAGAAAAGTTGGAACAGGACGTGGAGAAGAGCCGAGTGGTAGCGGTGTTACTGGAGAAAAATATCGGACGTGGCCCCCGCTTGGAGCTTAAGTTGAACGAGATGTCGGATCTGCTGAGCCGCGTCGATTCGGCAGATCGACAGATGCGAGAATATGTGCGATTGCAACGCGAGTTGGAGAGACGCACCTTGGAGGAGTTTGCGAGCTGGTGCGTGGCACATGACCGCGGCGCATTACCCGGCTTACTCGAGCGGGTGCATGCTTTGGTGGTACCGCCGCATGCACATCTACTCGGCCATAGCTTGCTCGACCTCGTTGCGAGCGACTTACAGGTCTGTACCGTTTGTAAAAATTGTGCTTGGCCTTAACAAATTCGTGTATTATTAACTGAAGGCGTAGCACTTTGGAGGCCGGCGTACCGTTACAGTTCATTCAAATTAAACTCATGACGTCAGACATAAAGTCAGCAGACTATCATGAATTTTAAAAAGTATATGAAAGCTGCGTCTTTCAATAAACATCACATTCCAAAACACCCATTCAACGCACTCCACCAATTGTGGTAGATCAGTGCATTTCCGTTCTTGGAAGTCATATTCAATACCGCTTGTTGTTGTGATCATTTGAAATGGATGTTAATCACATTTCGGTTATGTGAATACACAAATAACTGATACTGATATTACTTTGTTGAAGATTACTGCGATAATATTATTAAACCAAAGGTTAATGAACCTAATGGCGTGAATCAATAAGGATATAATTAATTTAAAATGTAACGAGTTTTTAAAAGTACACACTTATTTCAAAATCACTTGATCGTGATTCATCGGTCAAAAATTATTAGAATGCTATTTGTATCTCGTATCCAAATACGTATAAAATTTATGACCTTTGTTAGACAAACGAGAAGCATTGGCTGACCGCGACGTTCAACCGTTACTGAGTCACTGGAATAATAGCTTCCGATCAAAGTGTCAACTGATATGTTTGGTTGACGACACAGGGTACTATAGAAGTATTCGTCAAGTTAAAAGTTTTTGGATATTACAAAGGAATGTTTCTCAATCTCGTCAAAAATCGAAAACAGAGAAACATTATTGAATATCTACGCATTCATAATGACTACGAAATAAATATTTTTATTAATTTTCTTTCCTACTGCCTTTACTTAGCATTTACTAAGCGAACTGCGAAAGGTACGCAAGTCAACAACATCCTACATTGAGTATTAATAATTCAAAAGTACCTACATTCGACTTATAAGACCTATAAGTTAAATAACAGTAAATATCATGTAATGCGTAATATATAAGGCGTACTTTAAACGAATTGCAAATCAAATAATTGTAACAAGAGATAGGCCATGATTCTCAGAAGGTCAACACAACGTACATTCACATAATGTATTTACCTACTCATTGGGTTGATATTCATTTCCGTTTAACATCTGCATACGGCACGTTTTATATGTGAATCTTAATAATTTTTTATTCACAATGAGAGAGTGAGATAATACGGTTTCTTTGTTATTTTTAATTATAAGTTGCACGGAGAATATATTCATGCTTATACTAGAAAACTTATCGATAAGTTCACGCATCAAATCAAATCGGTTCAGTGGTAATAGGCGTAAATGTCTATAAATTCACAGATTGTACTGTTTATTTATTTATTATCTACAATTTGATAAGTCGGCAAATAACCGCACAACTATTAATTGTATCATCGTAATATGGATTTCATAGGGATTGTTCTGATCTATATAGTTATTAATCTATATTAATACCATCGTGGACATTGATTTTAAATATTATAATAAAAACAAATATAATAAACAAAATTAAAAACATCTAATTTCTTTAGTTAAGCAAAGCTGTTGCACCAAACTGGTAATTTGAATGTTTCCAGGTATGAATTTAAATTTATTAACCGTATCAACGAATATGATTGTCATTTACTACACTATTTAAACTACTACAACTACTATTTGTAGCAAAATTAAGTGTATAAATATTAAATGATTAATTTTACGACCCGGTATGATATTGTAACCGAGGGGTGTTCATACGGCGCGATGTCGGAGAGGAAACTTTAATTTAAATCAATCAATGATGCACTTTTCGTGACCCGAATGGATAATAATTTAATGCACATTTTTCTATACATATTTGGGTATTTTTTTTATTAATATACGTAAGCACTATACAAACGATTATGTGCGCCATAAACAGCAAATGGATTACAGTACCCTCCACGTGCCGACCCTATACAAAAATAATCAAACAAAGAATCACCAAGGGGCAACTTAGTTCAATTTTCATCGTGCGGGCTGCGTCAGCTGACAATCGACGAGCAAACAATAATCCACAATATTAGTCTTAGGTTTAGTTGCTGCAATAACGTACTTATTACAATCAAAATAAAAGTGCCAGATGTCGTAAGTAGCGGTGTGCCGCGCTAAACATATTAATGTGCACGGTACGTGCTGTGGTATAGGACTGATTTATCGATATCGATATTCATACGGTGATTGCGCTTCAACCCAAATCAAGTCACAAACAGAGTATAAAAAGTGTTTACGAATTACGAACAACAAAAAATGGCTAGAGATTATTTCTAATGTAGTTATAGGTAGGTAGGTGAGGTTTGTGTTAGGAGTTACTGCTAAAATAGTAATTACAAGTCACGGATGATAGACGTTTCATTTAATCAAGCCAAACGGAAATTCAGTCGTGTATCGCATCGATAGAACGTAATACGGACATCACTAAGACGGGGCCCCACTCGTAACCGGCTGTCCCCACTCGAGCGCTCGTCAGTGCGTCTCAAACCGCGGCATAACACGTTCCTATTACAATGAAGTGCGCGGCATTGTTCGCGCTGCTGGCTTTCGCCAGTGCAGGTGATCCCACTAGCGTTGATTACATACGATATAAGTTTTTAACTCTCGAGCCCAAATTATGGAAAAATGTCACGGATCCTGAGTGGACGCAGGGCGGCGTGGCTGGAGACATTGAGTTAACAAAGGCTTTTGTGAACTTCGACGAGGATATTGCATCCGTGCCTCGAACTCCGCGCCCGCCACTCGATTCGTGGCTGTGGATCAAGACCGTTGAGAGGCTTCAGGTCATCGATGGGTTTTACAAGAGTTTCTTGGAATTCGTCCATCGGCAAGTCAAGCCCGGTATGGTGGCAGCACCAAGCCGTGAGTGGCTAGATCTAGCAGAGAGCGTTCTGATGGATCCTACTGCCTCTGTGGCGCAGGCTGTACGCAAGTTACACGACTTGTTAGAACATGGGGACATGTTCCGTTCGGTATTGCAGGTACATACATCGCCCCTTAACGTATTTAAACACGATACAAAATTATTACTGAAGTGTATAAAATAAAAATGTAGTAACTACTTTTTTTTTAAATATATAACGATTATGATATTACGTTCTGTGACGTTTAACATGATTTAGGTGATTTAGCATAAACAAAAACGTGATTCGCAGAAAGTTTTAATGTCAGTGACCTAGTGTTGAGCAGTGCTGCAAAACTTCTGTATTGGGTAATGAAGACTGTAACTATGTCAATCATTCGGTAGGGAAATTGTCAAGGCAACCTGATAAACAAAATTGACGCACGCATTCATAATCAGCTTTGCAGCATTCGTAATAATTTTTATTATATTTAAAAACTGTATTTACACAGGCCACTTTTTGATCATATTAATGCATGGGATTTTCATAATTTAAATATAAATTATTCCGTAAAAAATACAGCCGTTATAACGAGATCAGTGTGCATAAACAAAGAAACCTTTTATAACTACGTGTAATATGATTAATAATTACACACCTATTACTATATCCTTTCCAACAATAACGAACTAATTATATTATTTTGTTAGCTTGTATTGATGCAGTATGAGTATTTTGAGATGGTTTGATTAGAATAATATAGTGACCTTTTTCGACATGTCAAGTTCCTAGGACATAATATGGCCTTATTTCCGAGTTACAACTAGTACTTTAGTTATTAGCCCGTTATAACAAAAAAAAAGTGTAATGAGAACACATTTGACAATTTTGTCACAAACATCCGTTGGCAAATGGCAAAGGTATTAAAACAACGCTTGATTGAAGTGTTATGTTTCCATGTAACGAGAACTTGTTTTGATATCATCTGATATTAGCCGATTTAATATGAGGTCATACGATATTAACGAGTTGTTCCAAACAATTATATTTCATTTTACTATGTTCATTTATTTAATTACTTCTGGATACTATCTGATATTATTCTAATTATGCATTAACAGTAATTTCTGACGTAATCGTATGTAATTATAAATCTAAGTACTATTACATTATTATAGTCACATTATGTTTTAATAATGCTTATGAGTAATAACCCTCATATTTTTCTTTTCAGGAAAGACACCCAGAGGTGTGTGAACTCCAGCTTTCGCCACACCAAATGATTTACGATATGTACAACACTATAGCGCTTACTGAGATCAAAGGTTATGCTATGATGCAGTTTTCTTGGATGCTTCTAAGGATCTATGGCAAAGGTATTAATAAAATAACTTTTCGTCATTGGCGAAAGTGGAACTTAAGCCATAACTGGCGTCGACTGCATTGAGGTATTTAACGTCAGGTCGTTGCGTTGTCAAGGTTGTGTAACTCGATGTACGTGCAATTTAATTCGCGGAAGCCTATTCATCTGATCTCATTTAAAATACACTTTGCGTATCACTTTTGTTTATGAATCTACTAAAACATTTAATTATGCCAATATAATAACGCTATGCTTAACCGCGATCTGTTTGTCCTATAACATGTTTGAGAAAAATTCAATTTTATATATAAATAAAACTGGCAATTATAAAAAATACATGGATTACGTACATACGTTCAATGACACATGCCTTTTGTCTTAATAGCTCGAGATGTCTTAGTCATATCCAAATATTCTTGGAATTGAGTTTTGAGGAGGCGATAATATTTTTAATCTACGCTGATTTCTGGGTCGACGGAACTAATGAATTTCGCTCAGTGTTCTATTTCCGTTTATTTATATTATATCCATCACAATTAATTTCTTTATAGCGAACGTGTTATGGTTGCAAATTACTCGAATCCTTAGGTTTCTAGCATTCTAAGTTTAGAAAGCAATTTTTATGTTTCTTTAGTTTAATAATGTGGGCACATAGCCAAAAGGTATAAACTAAAATAAATTTACAAATGAAATTTCAAATAATGTATGAAATTTAAGGCAATTTTACACAAGAAGCGAGCTTAACAAGAGATAGATATACTGAGAGGACTGTCCGCACGGCAGCTGCAGCTAAAGCAGCGCTCACCATGGCACGCCGAGACCTTTATCGTTGTGACCCACCGCAACACGTTAAAGGTAATAATCACTTTCAACTTTACACAATTGCGATAAACAATAACAGTAAATAAAATATTGTATTTCAGGTGAAACATACGAAGAAGTTACCAGACTGTTACAAGGATATATAGAAAATGAGGTAGACATGAATCCGGATAGAACATGTAAAGAGAACTGCGCCTATTATACACTCTCTAAAAACTACGGCTGTTTCGATGAAAAGCATTGTGAGAATCAGCCTAAATGCAAGGGACGGATTATCAACTGTCAATACATCGACTCCGATATGTGGATTTGCCCGGCGGTAAGTTCACTATTTGCTTTGATATATTAAATTTGATTAGAACACAAATAATTGAATTACGTTTCAGGCCGAAACAAGCACGAGACGTTATGAATGGATAGAATACGAAAATGAACGTAAACTCGGCCGAGTGGGGTATTGCAAGCGAGGTGGTACAAAGGTATATAATATGAATTATCTTTATCGTAATGGTTGTTTATATTTTATATTATCCAAATCGGAAAACCCAAGGTCAAAGAACATTCTAATATCGTTTGTTTCCGAACTTTGTTTTAACTTAAGGAATTAATGCTAACTGGAGGTATTCTCAGGTGGACTCGTGGTGGCGCTGGCTTTTCTGGCACTGTTCTTACTGCATGTGCCTTTGCGACGAGCCGGGCCCTAAGTCTGATCGCTACTTCAGTCTGTGGGACGCCACCTCCGATGTCAAAAATAATAAGTTAGTTCCCATTAACATTGGGACACTCGCTCACCCAAACAAAACTAGAACTTTTATATACGGATCGGAATATAGCGACTATCGATCAGCGGACATAATGAATTCGAATAGATACAAATAATTTTTACGTTTTATTTCGAAGGTTGACTCATGGTGGAGGATACCCGTACACTGCTCCTACTGTTTCTGCCTTTGTGAAGACCACGTGTCCATAGCTGAACGTACGTTCAGTTTGCGCGAAGCGACGTCTAACATCGATTTAAACAAGTCAGTGGCTGTAAATGAACGGTCCTTGGGGGTGATGCTTTACTCGCCACGCTAAAATATCGGGTCGCTAACACTCTTCTTTCTTCAATCGATCTGTAGATAACAGCATGGGTGCGCGGGCGTCCTATAACGATAATTTGGAATCGACAGTTATAATAGCGAGGTAAATTTACAGAGTGGTAACGGGACTCCGATTGGTAAAGCACGGCCAGGTGTTCCACCTGCAGGTTAGCGAGGGTCGACTGGGAGAACGTGGGTCTGTCACGGCTGGGACCTGGGTGCCGCTGAATAAGTTCAGTGTCGATGATCCTGACGTCAGGGAGGGTATTGACTACCATACACTCAGCTATGAACGTCGCGCAGTCGATCTGGACGAGCTGGATTCACCGTATGGGCACATACTGACTGGCGTCAGGTAATTATTACAGATCGCAACGAATAAACATTTAATGTACAATTGTTTTTTTTTAATTTACTTTAACTTTTATATTCCAGGTTCCGCATGATAGGAGCGCACTTGCACTTTGAGATTCGTTCGACGCCATTTAATTACACAACGGGACGTCTGGCACCCGAGAGGAGTCAGTGGATCAGCAACGATAACACAGACGGAACCGAAGTTCCGAGGCAAGATTCCACTCTGGTGTTATGGTTATTACGTCAACGTTTTTAATGAAATTATGTAAACAATTTAACTATTTCCAGATCCCGGTTGAGCCTGATCAACCCAGACATCCCAATTTACAGCAATAGTCCATTGCCTGTGGACTCTAAACATGACCAGTACATTGAGTTCACGAACAGTGATCTCGACGCAGATGTGGCTCAGAGTACGGTACCATTCATAGACATACAACCCCTGGAGCCTTTGAAAGGTACTGTTATCGACAATTGTTATACTGCTAATTATGTAAACGGGCGAATAATTTGTGAGATGTTATGGCACAGGTGCATCGTTAATTAGCGGAGCGGGTATGATACACCGAGGGGCTCGCGGCTCGGGCGGGTTCATCGCGCCCAAACTGTTCACCTACGACTACTCTCGACACGTCAAGGCCGAGCTTCCACCAGACGACGAAGGGGAGTCTCCCGACTTCATGCCTGTCGCGGCAAACTAGTCTATTCGTAGCGTATATTATACTCAATGTAAATTAAGTTCGATTTAATAAACGTTTGTAAGTTATTATTCAAATTGGTTTTTTTATTTGAAAATAGTAGCGTATATCGCTACTTATTTTTAAAATTAATTTGTAAAATAGATAAAAAAGTATAGGCTAAGTAAGTTACTAAGCTATAGGTTAAGGAAAAGCTTAAGGAATTAATAAGAAATCTTCATAAACATTAACAAATAATTCACATAAGTGATTTGTTTTAAGTCATTATTTACGTAACCTTTTTTCATGTAACCTTATTCCCAGTGAACTATAAAGCTTGTGTAATGGTCAGGCACTGGATAAAGTAAACAGTGTTCTTAGTCAACGACTCTCATTTGTTTATGGACACTACACCTATTCGGGAATTCGCCTCAATTCGTATTTAAAAAGCACACTAACCTGCACTCTAAGCGGGTGGTGCGCTAGGAGGGCCAGCTGGTCGGCGGGAGGCAGCAGGTCGGCGGCGCGGACTCGCATCTCACGCACGGCGGCGCAGAGGAAGGCGGCGAGGTAGCGATGCAGCGGGAAGTGGAAGGAGGCGTGCAGGGCGTGCGCCCTGGGCGCGGGAGGCCGCGACGGCGACACGCCCACGGCCGTCAGCCAGGCGCCCAAGTGCGTCAAGGCGGCCCGCACCATGCGCGCGGCCAGCGGCGCGTGCTCGGGCGCATGCAGGTGCGACACCACGCTCCACATGGGATAGGCGGCCGCTTCTAGCTCGCACGAAAAGGCCGCGTAGTAGGACGACGGCTCGAACTCGATGTGGCCCATGGTCTCGCGCACGTTCACGTTCATGCCCTGCAGCGTGGCTAGGAAGTCGAACCACATGTCGACGAGCGCGTCGTCCTGCAGGAACAGCAGCGCCACGGAGCGGTGCGACAGCACGTTATTGAAGTCGGATACGAGCGGCCAGTAGCAGTGCTCTTTCATGAGCCGCTCGGTGCAGTCGATGACGCGGTGGCGGTTGGCGTTAGGCTCATGCAGCGAGTTGCGCACCAAAATACGCCCCATCATCAGACGCAGCGACAGCACCATGACGTGTAGCAGGTGTAGCTGGTGCACGCAACGCAACGCCAGCGCCTCGTTGGAGAACAGCTGCACGGACATGTGGACCACGCGGTTGGAGAGCGTGTCGGGGTCCGCGGCGCCTTCCAGCACGAGTGGGATACGGGCGTAGTGCAGTACAAATGTACGCGTCAAGTGCTCCTGCAAATACCAGTTTTCAAATATTTTTGCTGCACAAAAAGATCGTGGGAGAAGAAGAAATTTTAATCAAGTTCAAAGCGCTTGAAGTGTGAAATAATAAATAGTTTGGATACTAGAGCTCAAAAATGGGGTGACTTCAACAATATCTAATTTCGATAATGAAATTATATTAAGTAAATGTTCATATGCTATCAGTATACAATTAACTTTTTGAAATTACAATTTCAAAAAAGATAATGTATCGCGGATAACACACACACACACAGACACAAGACAAAAAATTGTCACGTCAGGCATCAATATTGTACTTCCACATCTATGGCGCATGGATGCGCCCAATTTTTTTTTAATTTTCATTTAAGATTAGTTCATATTGACAAATAATAATTCACACATGTATAAAATCGTCAAGAAAATTCATAGCTAACAATATAAAATGTACCTTATAATCCTGGTCTGGCAGCATGTTGAGGAGCAGACAGACCACGTTCTGTGGGAACTCATATTTGAAAGTCCAGAATATAAACTCTTCTAGTAACGTCTTGTGCTGAAGACGCGGCGCTAGTGCCGGTAAATGTCGATACCTGTAATTGTATTATGTTATATTTTATTATACCTGAAAAATCATATTTAACTTGATGCTTAACAAAAATATAACTAAGTTTTATAACTTAGTTGTGACCAGTGTGAACTTATATATTATTATTAATTCCACCAATTGGTAAATTTTGATACTATTGTACTCGTAGGTTATGCGTTTGGTTAGTGAGTTTGAAGAAAACAAAACTACACTTTACTTAAAGAATATCTCATTGTTGTTTTGCAAGACACTGTTTATAATTTTCGCTTTCTCTCTCACCATTATAGCATTTGTAAATATATAATTCATATTATATATCATCGGGTTTTCCTCAATTGTCTCACTTTTTCTCGCGTTTTCTTGGTTTTTATTAGTTTGTCTCGGTTTCAGTCAGTCGTACTCGGTCCGTCTTAGGTTTTCCTCTACTTTCTCAGTTTACACTTATATATACTATATATATAGAGTGTATATCTCAACCTAGGACGGTTCAAGAGAACCGTCGCAGTCCGTACGTCTGTAACCAGGCTGTATAAGAGTACAGATGGACAGCGAAGTATCAGTAATAAGGAGTACGGAACAAATACTTTACTTTTGGTTCCAAACCGTAATAACAGAAAATTATACATACTCGTCAGGTGGATCTGGGGCAGGAAAGCTCTCTAAGGCCCGTTCATACATGCGGTTGGAGTCTGCCATGTAGCGTCCATACTCCGTCTCTGGGAATGGACCTTCCACAAGGTTGCGATACATCTAGAAATAGATTTATTACATCTTTTTTTACTATACATATGGAAAAATAAAATAAGTGCTATAAAAGAGTGGTAAATTGCAAAGAAACTGTTTTATCGGTATACATGCATTGTTATAAACATTATACTCGGTAGTATATTACTCGACAGTATAATGTTTATAATTATGTCAAAATTATTCGGACTAGTTATGTTCCTACACTTAGAAAATAGTAGTTTATATAAAAAGCAACAGCTATGAAGGCTACCTGTGGGTTGATGAGCGCCTTGGTCATAGCGGAACGCATGAGGTCGCCCATGTTATTGAACTCCATCAACATCTGTACGTAGCCCTCGCACTCCTGAACCGCAACTCGATAGTTGTCCGAGCTACCGCCGTCGCTGTTCTCTCTGAAGTGCTGTAGAAGACGCAGTATGAGTCGGGGCATCATGGCTTCCGCGACGCAAAGCAATTCCGCCGGCGCAGTGCCCGGTCGAGGACATTTATTCCCATGATTACTGCAGAACCTGCAATTTTATACCACTCATGAATATCCTATGATCTATACAATAAAGAGTATACATACTTTACTATAATTTGATACGTATGTGTTATTTTAATTTAGAAAATAGTATTTAGTAAAAAAAACAAAGCTTCAAATGATTGGATAGAGACGTTCCTAAAATAATTTTTAACGTAACCAATATACGCCGAATTTATTAAATAGAAAAGGCAGGTATCAAAGGAAAAGCTTGTTCATATCTCAATTTTTGGGAAAATTAAGATAACAAAACTGGCAACAGCTTAGATTGCGCTAACTGAATGTAAGCTCAATCTAAATATTAGTGTAGGTCACGGTTATCAGCTGTTAAATATGATATTAAACGAACCGACCTACAGCTGTAAAAAGTTACGTTGTGGATATAAAAGTGACCTTTGTACGTCTGAAATAAACACTTTCTATTCGAATGATAATATTTTAATATACTTTTGCAATTACTCGAAAATAAAAAGAAACGTATGAAATCATCTAAGACTTTTCCTCACTTGTGAACTTTTGATGAACTTTTTTTATTTTCTAAATTGAATAAAAAAAATGTGGACCAGGATTCTAGGATTGAATAGTTAACATAATAGAAATTGTATGAGAAACGCGAGCTAACAGTGACAAAAATATCTGCTTATAAAATGTATTCATACATATTCGAAAGTAAACACTTTATAATGCACGATCGTGCGAATACGTTGTGCGTGAGGGTGAATTTTTGGCTAATGCTTGTCATAATTATGTAAACTGAGTTTTATTATCATTATTACAGATATACTAAAATGTTATTGGGGGCCATTTATTTGGCAGGTGTTGTGACGCTACTTGTATAGTTTGGGGGCGAAGGCCGAGTTTAAGGCAAGTGTAACGGACACCGCACGTCATAACGGTTATATCTAGTAATTAGGACGTTTCGAGGCATATCAGGCGTTCAAGGCAAAAATATTTTACAAGCAATAATAATGTAATAGTAGAAAAGTAGTTCCTAAATAACTGTTGTAATACGATGATGACGAGAGAACCTATTTACAAAGTAGTAACTCTTTTTGTTACATTTCTTCAAGTTTTATTAATTTAACAGCATCATCGAAACGATATTACGCTAATACGTTAAAATAATTATACTAACAAATATTACAGTTTTCATATATTTGTACATATACATACGTTTTCTAAACGTAGAAAATATATCGGCCTCTGGATGTAGATATAATATAATAGGCTATATGACCTAAGAAGATATTAAAAGATCATTAGATACGCGGGAGATGTTGAGGTTCGCAGTTTCTAATATATCAAGCTCATTGCCTGTACCTGCTATAGTATATAGCTATTAAATTTAACATTTAATTATAGAAATACCCATAAGACAGCATATAGGAATTATTGTGCAATCTTCGTTATTAAAAAAAAGATTTTGTACCAACGTGTCTTAACACCTTAAGACGTCCGCGTCGTAGCGTGATGTCATATTTATATTTACATCACCTATAGATTATGATACATTGAATAAAAATAAATTTTCATTTCAAACTCCTATATCTGTCAAAGAGTTGACAGTTTACTGTCAGTAGATCTCTCAGGTCTTCTGTCTCATTCATTCACTCACTTCTGATATTAGGAAAATCTTTTATACCTAAATTTACCTCAAGCGGCAGTTTTGCATAGGATTTTAAAATTAATTAAACATATTGAGGAGTCGTGTTTTTTACCATATATTTTTTTGCGGAACTATTATCAAACTACGACATCGCCTAAAACATTTGATTTTAGCAAAACTGTCAAGAACAAATTTATTTAGGGTATATTTTAACCTTACACAGGAAGCTCTGAAAACGTACCAATTGTACCCGTTCTTGCAATATATATTTTCAAACGCAAACCGTCTTTGAAACGAATTATTGAGTTTTTTATTATAAAATAGCTTTTGCTATATTCTATTAACCAAAACAGTTGTTTGTTCATTCGATAGCAGCATTATGCGAGGTAAACATATGAGTATATCTGCATCGTAGTATGAAATAATTTCAAATATACGCCTATGACATCATTCGCGTGACGTTATATTATCGTACAAGTTATTTTTGCAGTGACCGCGGCGTCCGTAGACGGACTCGCGTAGGCCACGATTACCTCAGGGCTTGATCCTAAGTGAGGGAGCTACCCACGCACCCCACACTCAACTTTACATAGTCTCTAACTTACGATTGTGAAAGCTACATAACACCATCTAGTTCTTTTATGAAAAATAAGAAATCTTACTTAGCTAGATAAGCTATACGACATACCATATACATTTTAAACGCTTCTAAAATTTAAGTTATAGGACATGACGACTTTTATACTTAGTTTCTATAAGTAGGTAAACAACCGAAAAGCCTTCAAGCCTTAAGTTCAGCCAAACCCTACCTTTGTTCCTTAAATTATTGTTTTTTTGAGTATGTGTTTTTACTGTAGCATATACGTACAGTTTTTTTCGTACATCTAACGTGCGGTGGATTCGTTTACCGAAGTATCTACTTGAGACAATTAAATAAAAAATTCTAAGTGATACAGTGTATCTTTCATAGCGTAATATACCATATTAGGCTAAAATGATACTGACCCGTCCTCCTTCATAACAGAATTATCCCCGCAGTCGCAAGCACCGCCAGCCTGCGATAGGAACATGTTGAAGTCGTGGGTAGAGTGATCTCCGCGGTGGAAGCATTCTCGGCAGATGGACATGCATGGCGAAATCCCACACGTTCGGCAACGATACGCCACCACACGGGGAATCCACACCAGTCCGCACTTGTCATGCTTGTCGTAGCTGCGCACTGCAATATATTATTGAGCTTTACATCTTAATATATAAATAATTTTCAAATTAACAGTTATTATATGCTAGACGTTGAGACTTGCTTATGTTTTTATGGCAAAAGCACGAGAGACGAAATTCAAAATTCTATACTAAGAATAGCGAAGCGAATTGGCAACATTTCAAAAATAGTCGATTATTTTAATGCAGCGTGTTATTGTAATTAGGAAGTCCCTATTTTTGCTTTTTATGCAGTCTATAGAATATATAAAGTCTATAGAAAGGAGGCATAGAAAAACAATTATAAATGATACAGAGAGGTAAGATAAATAGCTAACTACAGGCGGACACCTACATTCCGCAAATGCTTAAATAATATCAAACAAATTAGTAATATAGGACGCCCAAGCCCGAAGACGTCGAATTTGACAATAATCATATTGAAATTCTATTATGCAACTAGTTATGGAAGAGTTATTAATGAGCGAGCACAGCGTAATTAATTGTAGGTAGCGTGAGCACTCGTCGCAAACATCGTTCGTGCAATGCCCCGTGCGCAGTGACACCTCTATCCCCGGCTTTGTACTACACTATCGGCTTTATTGTATTTAGAGGATATAGCAGGCATAATGCCAATCTATCTGATGATTCGTTTTTAACTATTTAGAGCTTACTCGATAGGGATTTCACTAAAGGAGCAAGCAATTAAAGCTATCTATTATTGATTTAAATATTAACGGTTAAGTTTATTAAAAATGCGACGAACAAACAAAGCAAAATGAAAATTTAAATCAATTCTCTCAAAAGCCTACATATTTTACATCATTATTGTTAAATTTATTTGTTCAATGATTTGTCTATTTCAAACAGGTTGTTTAAAAAGTAATAACGGGAAAACCCGACTAGGATAGACAAAGTGAGCATGACTCGTAATAAGAATGAATAGAAAAGGTAGTAAATCAATAATCATTTATTATTAATGCGAAATACAGTTTATTTTATATAACCGCTTAGCATAAGCCCTACCAAACTAGAAAGTTAATAATGAATAGACTGAAGTAATTTTAACTTGATTTATGAATATACATGATATAGTAATTCAGTACAATATTAATACTTCAGCCAAGAGCAAAATGACAATTATACGTACTAGTTAAAAGGTAACCAAGAAAACTAAGGTTTCCTTGGTTTTAATTATTACGCGACTTCATCTGTATTTAGTCTACATCTTTCCAGGTCTATGCCAGTACACAAATCTCTGTAATTATTTCAACTGAGTTAGTCAACCCGTGAAATATAACGTAATAATGCAGTAATCGTACTTTCTTGCGATGCAGTAAAAATTATTTACAAAAGCAGTACGCATTGAATTAATAAACAATTAAGAAGCAGTCAATTATAGAGAAGCGGGGAAAATGATGTGTATTCTTGGAACGGGTTGACTTGCACAGGGGAGGGAGGCACGTGGCCATCAGCTGGTGAGGGTCAACGCACGGCGGAAAACTGCGCGAGTCAATGTACTCCCGGCTTTCAGACCGTTCCCAGCCGGTTACCAAAATGCTGAGGGCACTAGAACTTTGATACAAGAATCCATTTCAAGCTGTCTAAATTCTTAAGTTATCAATCATTTATTCAAAGTATCGTGACGATACTTTAAATAATTATGATTCTTCAAATAGTTTACAACATTGGAGTTTGTAGAAAGACATATATTAAGTTGTTCTTGTTTATTTAGATGTGGGCCATAATAAATATGTTCAGAATTTCTTTTTCAACAACTGATCATATTTAGTTAAGTACTGGTGGGCATAACTTTAGAATTAACATTATATCTTCTTGTATGATATGGATTTCTCGGCTCAGTTCAAGTCAGTGGACCGTCACGTTTTAACCGAACAGATTAACCACGGACGTGGGCGCTTTAATAATATATCTAAGAAAGATCATCATTTTTATGATACCTATAGTAAAAATAAATGACAAGTTTTAATTATATACCTACTTATCAAAATATTATTATCGGATATATTATATACTAGAAATAAATATTTTGTAAATTGTGTTTAATGAGATTAAGTTATAACCTAAAACTGGCAGACTGATAATGTAAGTCAGCATGTGACATTTGGGTCAAGCGCAGTAAGGGCGATGACATTGACGAAGCGCTAAGCCAGAGACAGGTGGCAAAAAACACGCTATACGTCACGGCATAGTTCTCTGAGGACCTAATATGTGACCACTTAACAAATAGTGTTTCTCTCAATTATCGGAATTGGAGGCAACCATTCCAGGAAATAAGTAATTAACCCCCCCCTACAGTCAACAACAATTTTTATCCCAATTCTAATAAGGTTTTCAGAGTATACCAAATGATATATTGAATAATTTTTTGGAACCTCCAAGGGCCAGAGAATGATTCACAGTATAGAGGACAACAAGGTCAGTGTACATCTGGTGCATGACATTGTCTCAACAAAAATGGCAAATAAAATACAAATCTGATATCCTGATTACCTTCCATGCTTAACAAAGGTTTTGTACTTATGAAACTGGAGGATACAGACTGGATAATAAGGAAAATAATAGGTTTAAAAATATTTTTTTAAAAGCAATACATTTACAAAATTTGCAATATTAAATTAACTTTATTGTAACAATTCATTCTATGTACTCTGTTGACGAAACATGTGAAAAATAAATTAAGAAATAAATAAAATATATAATAAGAATATCAAATGTCTGATAAACAAAATATCAGACTGATTATCAAAATAAAATATTGCTTTGTTTTAAAAAGCAAACAAACAGAATTATATGATCTGAAAACAGAAGCACAAGACCCTTTACAAAATTTCTCAATAAATCTCATTTTAAATTCTTCAAAATCCAACTATGAGATGCTGATGTTACAACCAATATCTGTGAACTATCTTTAACTTGTGTCTATCCATGATCTAAAATTTGCCAAGTGTCAATATATTTTGTTATATATATTGTGGCGGACTCACGCTGTCCCGGTTGTAAGCCGGCCAGTCCGCCTTTCCAACATTTTAAAGGCGGGCCAGTGTTTTTTCTTTGCTGGCGCCCCCCCCCCCCCCCCCCCCCCCCCCGGCCCTCTTTCTAAAAAAAAATTTCTTTTTTTTTTTCCCCCCCCCCCCTTTTTTTTTTGGGGGGGGGGGGGGGCCCCGTCCCTTGTTTTTTTTTTTTTTTCCCCCCCCCCCCTTTTTTTTTTTCCCCCCCCCCCCCGGGGGGGGGGGGGGTTTTGGGCGGGGGCCCCGGGGGGGGGGGGGGGGGGGGCGGGGGGGCCCCGGGGGGGGGGGGGGGGGGCCCGGGGGGCCCCCCCGCGGGCCCCCCCCCCCTTTCCCCCCCCCCCCCCCGGGGCCCCCCCCCGGGGGGCCGCCCCCCCTTTCCTCCCCTTGGTTTTTTTTTTTTTTTTTTTTTTTTTTTTTTTTTTTTTTTTTCCCCCCCCTTTTTTTTTTACACCCCCCCTTTTTTTCCCCCCCCCCCCCCCCCCCCCCCCCCCCCCCCCCCCCCCCCCCCCCCCCCCCCCCCCCCCCCCCCCCCCCCCCCCCCCCCCCCCCCCCCCCCCCCCCCCCCCCCCCCCCCCCCCCCTCCCCCCCCCCCCCCCCCCCCCCCCCCCCCCCCCCCCCCCCGGTTTTTTTTTTTTTTTTTTTTTCCCCCCCCCCCCCCCTCCCCTCCGCCCGCCGGGGGGGGCCCCCCCCCCCCCCCCCCCCCCCGTCTCCCCCCCCCCCCCCCCTTTTTTTTTTTTCCCCCCCCCCCCCCCCCCCCCCCCCCCCCCCCCCCCCCCCCCTCCCCCCCCCCCCCCCCCCCCCCCCCCCCCCCCCCCCCCCCCCCCCCCCCCCCCCCCCCCGGGGGGGGGGGGGGGGCCCCCCCCCCCCCCCCCCCCCCCCCCGGGGGGGGGGGGGGGGGGGCCCCCCCCCCCCCCCCCCCCCCCCCCGGGGGGGGGGGGGGGCGGCGCCCCCGCCCCCCCCCCCCCCCCCCCCCCCCCCCCCCCCCCCCCCCCCCCCCCCCCCCGGGGCGTTTTCCGGGGGGGGGGGGGCCCCCCCCCCCCCCCCCCCCCCCCCCCCCCCCCCCCCCCCCCCCCCCCCGGGGGGGGGGGGGGGGGGGCCCCCCCCCCCCCCCCCCCCCCCCCCCCCCGCCCCCCCCCCCCCCCCCCCCCCCCCCCCCCCCCCCCCCCCCCCCCCCCCCCCCCCCCCCCCCTTTCCCCCCCGGGGGCGCCCCCCCCCCCCCCCCCCCCCCCCCCCCCCCCCCCCCCCCCCCCCCCCCCCCCCCCCCGCCCCCCCCCCCCCCCCCCCCCCCCCCCCCCCCCCCCCCCCCGGGGGGGGGGGCGGGGGGCCCCCCCCCCCCCCCCCCCCCCCCCCCCCCCCCCCCCCCCCCCCCCCCCCCGGGGGCGCCCCCCCCCCCCCCCCCCCGGGCGCCGCCCCGCCCCCCCCCCCCCCCCCCCCCCCCCCCCCCCCCCCCCCCCCCCCCCCCCCCCCCCCCCCCCCCCCCCCCCCCCCCCCCCCCCCCCCCCCCCCCCCCCCCCCCCCCCCCCCCCCCCCCCCCCCCCCCCCCCCCCCCCCCCCCCCCCCCCCCCCCCCCCCCCCCCGCGGCGCCGGTGTGTGCTTTTGTCCTCCCCCCCCCCCCCCCCCCCCCCCCCCCCCCCCCCCCCCCCCCCCCCCCCCCCCCCCCCGCCCCCCCCCGCCCCCCCCCCCCCCCCCCCCCCCCCCCCCCCCCCCCCCCCCCCCCCCCCCCCCCCCCCCCCCCCCCCCCCCCCCCCCCCCCCCCCCCCCCCCCCCCCCCCCCCCCCCCCCCCCCCCCCCCCCCCCCCCCCCCCCCCCCCCCCCCCCCCCCCCCCCCCCCCCCCCCCCCCCCCCTTTTTTTTTTTTTTTTTTTTTTTTTTTTTTTTTTTTTTTTTTTTTTTTCTCTCTTTTCCCCGCCCCCCCCCCCCCCCCCCCCCCCCCCCCCCCCCCCCCCCCCCCCCCCCCCCCCCCCCCCCCCCCCCCCCCCCCCCCCCCCCCCGCGGGCCCCGGGGGGGGGGGGGGGGGGGGGGGGGGGGGGGGGGCCCCCCCCCCCCCCCCCCCCCCCCCCCCCCCCCCCCCCCCCCCCCCCCCCCCCCCCCCCCCCCCCCCCCCCCCCCCCCCCCCCCCCCCCCCCCCCCCCCCCCCCCCCCCCCCCCCCCCCCCCCCCGCCCCGCCCCCCCCCCCCCCGCCGCCGCCGGGCCCCCCCCCCCCCCGCCCCCCGCCCCCGCCCCCCCCCCCCCCCCCCCCCCCCGGGGGGGGCCCCCCCCCCGGGGGGGCGCGCCCCCCGGGGGGCGCCCCCCCCCCCCCCCCCCCCCCCCCCCCCCCCCCCCCCCCCCCCCCCCCCCCCCCCCCCCCCCCCCCCCCCCCCCCCCCCCCCCCCCCCCCCCCCCCCCCCCCCCCCCCCCCCCCCCCCCCCCCCGCGCCGGGGCCCGCCGCGGGGGGGGGGGGGGGGGGGGGGGGGGGGGGGGGCCCCCCCCCCCCCCCCCCGCGCGGCGCCCCCCCCCCCCCCCCCCCCCCCCCCCCCCCCCCCCCGCCGCCGGCGGCCGCCGGCCCCCCCCCCCCCCCGGCGGCCCGCCGCCCCCCCCCCCCCCGCGGGGCGGCGCGGGGCGCGCCCCCCCCCCCCCCCCCCCCCCCCCCCCGCGCCCCCCCCCCCCCCCCCCCCCCCCCCCCCCCCCCCCCCCCCCCCCCCCCCCCCCCCCCCCCCCCCCCCCCCCCCCCCCCCCCCCCCCCCCCCCCCCCCCCCGGGGGGGGGGGGGGGGGGGGGGGGGGGGGGGGGGGGGCCCCCCCCCCCCCCCCCCCCCCCCCCCCCCCCCCCCCCCCCCCCCCCCCCCCCCCCCCCCCCCCCCCCCCCCCCCCCCCCCCCCCCCCCCCCCCCCCCCCCCCCCCCCCCCCCCCCCCCCCCCCCCCCCCCCCCCCCCCCCCCCCCCCCCCCCCCCCCCCCCCCCCCCCCCCCCCCCCCCCCCCCCCCCCCCCCCCCCCCCCCCCCCCCCCCCCCCCCCCCCCCCCCCCCCCCCCCCCCCCCCCCCCCCCCCCCCCCCCCCCCCCCCCCCCCCCCCCCCCCCCCCCCCCCCCCCCCCCCCCCCCCCCCCCCCCCCCCCCCCCCCCCCCCCCCCCCCCCCCCCCCCCCCCCCCCCCCCCCCCCCCCCCCCCCCCCCCCCCCCCCCCCCCCCCCCCCCCCCCCCCCCCCCCCCCCCCCCCCCCCCCCCCCCCCCCCCCCCCCCCCCCCCCCCCCCCCCCCCCCCCCCCCCCCCCCCCCCCCCCCCCCCCCCCCCCCCCCCCCCCCCCCCCCCCCCCCCCCCCCCCCCCCCCCCCCCCCCCCCCCCCCCCCCCCCCCCCCCCCCCCCCCCCCCCCCCCCCCCCCCCGCCCCCCCCCGCCCGCGGCGGCGGGGGCCCCCCCCCCCCCCCCCCCCCGCCCCCCGCCCCCCCCCCCCCCCCCCCCCCCCCCCCCCCCCCCCCCCCCGCCGCGGCGGGGGCGGCGCGGCGCGGGCCCCCGCCCCCCCCCCCCCCCCCCCCCCCCCCCCCCCCCCCCCCCCCCCCCCCCCCCCCCCCCCCCCCCCCCCCCCCCCCCCCCCCCCCCCCCCCCCCCCCCCCCCCGCCCCCCCCCCCGCCCCGCCCCCCCCCCCCCCCCCGCGCGGGGGGGGGGGGCGGGGGGGCGGGGGGCGCCGCCCCCCCCCCCCCCCCCCCCCCCCCCCCCCCCCCCCCCCCCCCCCCCCCCCCCCCCCCCCCCCCCCCCCCCCCCCCCCCCCCCCCCCCCCGGCCCGCGGCCCCGCCGGCGGGGCCGCCCCCCCCCCCCCGGCGGGGGGGGGGGGGGGGGGGGGGGGCCCGCCCCCCCGCCCCGCGCCCCCGCGCGGGCGCGCGCCGGGCGCGGCGCCCCGCGCCCCCCCGCCCCCCCCCGCCCCCCCCCCCCCCCCCCCCCCCCCCCCCCCCCCCCCCCCCCCCCCCCCCCCCCCCCCCCCCCCCCCCCCCCCCCCCCCCCCCCCCCCCCCCCCCCCCCCCCCCCCGCCGCCGCGCCGGGGCGCCGCCCCGCCGCCCCGCCCCCCCCCCCCCCCCCCGGCGGCCGCCGCCGCGCCGCGGGGGCCCCCCCCCCCCCCGCCCGGGGCGCCGCGCCCCCCCCCCCCCCCCCCCCCCCCCCCCCCCCCCCCCCCCCCCCCCCCCCCCCCCCCCCCCCCCCCCCCCCCGGCGCGGGGGGGGGGGGGGGGGGGGCGCGGGGGCGGGCCGGGCCGCGCGGGGGGGGGGGGGGGGGGGGGGGGGGCGCCGCCCGCGCCCCCCCCCCCCCCCCCCCCCCCCCCCCCCCCCCCCCCCCCCCCCCCCCCCCCCCCCCCCCCCCCCCCCCCCCCCCCCCCCCCCCCCCCCCCCCCCCCCCCCCCCCCCCCCCCCCCCCCCCCCCCGCCCCCCGCCGCCGCCGCGCGCCGCGGCGGCCCGCCGCGCCCCGCCGCGCCCCCGGCCGCCCCCCGCCCCCGCCGGCCGGCCGCGCCGCCCCCCCCCCCCCCCCCCGCCCCCCCGCGCCCCCCCCCCCGCCCCCCCCCCCCCCCCCCCCCCCCCGCCCCCCGCCCCCCCCCCCCCCCCCCCCCCCCCCCCCCCCCCCCCCCCGCCCGCCCCCGCCCGCGCCCGCCCCCCCCCCCCCCCCCCCCCCCCCCCCCCCCCCCCCCCCCCCCCCCCCCCCCCCCCCCCCCCCCCCCCCCCCCCCCCCCCCCCCCCCCCCCCCCCCCCCCCCCCCCCCCCCCCCGCCCCCCCCCCCCCCCCCCCCCCCCCCCCCCCCCCCGCCCCGCCCGCCCGCCCGCCGCGGGGGCGGGCCGCCCGCCGCGGGGGCGCGGGGGCGCCCGCCCCGCGCCGGGCGCCCCCGCCCCCCCCCCCCCCCCCCCGCCGCCCCCCCGCGCCCCCGCCCCCCCCCCCCCCCCCCCCCCCCCCGCGGCCCCCCCGCCCCCCCCCCCCCCGCCCCCCGCCCCCCCCCCCCCCCCCCCCCCCCCCCCGCCGCCGCCCCCCCCCCCCCCCCCCCCGCCCCGGCCCGGCCCGGCCCCCCCCCCCCCCCCCCCCCCCCCCCCCCCCCCCCCCCCCCCCCCCCCCCCCCCCCCCCCCCCGCCCCCCCGCCCCCCCCCCCCCCCCCCCCGCGCCCGGGGGCGGGCGGCCCCCCCCCCCCCCCCCCCCCCCCCCCCCCCCCCCCCCCCCCCCCCCCCCCCCCCCCCCCCCCCCCCCCCCCCCCCCCCCCCCCCCCCCCCCCCCCCCCCCCCCCCCCCCCCCCCCCCCCCCCCCCCCGCCCGCCCCCCCGCCCGCGCCCCCCCCCCCCCCCCCCCCCCCCCCCCCCCCCCCCCCCCCCCCCCCCCCCCCCCCCCCCCCCCCCCCCCCCCCCCCCCCCCCCCCCCCCCCCCCCCCCCCCCCCCCCCCCCCCCCCCCCCCCCCCCCCCCCCCCCCCCCCCCCCCCCCCCCCCCCCCCCCCCCCCCCCCCCCCCCCCCCCCCCCCCCCCCCCCCCCCCCCCCCCCCCCCCCCCCCCCCCCCCCCCCCCCCCCCCCCCCCCCCCCCCCCCCCCCCCCCCCCCCCCCCCCCCCCCCCCCCCCCCCCCCCCGGCCCGCCCCGCGGCGCCGGGGCGGGGGGGCGGGGGGGCGGGGCCGCGGGCGGGGGGCGGGGGGCCCCCGGCGGCCGGGGGGGCCCCGGGGGGGGCGGGGGCGCGCGGGGCGGGGGCGGCGGCCGGCGGGGGGCGGCCGGCCGGGGCGGGGGGGGCGGGGGGGGGCGCGGGGCGGGGGGGGCGGGGCGCGGCCCCCCCGGCGCGCCGCCGCGCCGGCGCCGGCCCCCCCGGGGGGGGGGGCGGGCGGGGGGGCGGCCGCCGGGCGGCCGGGGGGCCCCGCGCGCGGCGGGCCCCCCCCCCCCCCCCCCCCCCCCCCCCCCCCCCCCCCCCCCCCCCCCCCCCCCGCCCCCCCCCCCCCCCCCCCCCCCCCCCCCCCCCCCCCCCCCCCCCCCCCCGGGCCGCCCCCGCCCCCCCCCCCCCCCCCCCCCCCCCGCGCCGCGCCGCGCGCGGGGGGCGGGGGGGGGGGGCGGGGGGGGCGGGGCCGGGGCGCGGCGCCCCCCGGGCGGGGGGGGGGGGGGGGGCGGGCCGGCCGCGGGGGCCGCGGGGGGCGCGCGCGGCCGCCCCGGCCCCCGCCCGGGGCCCCCCCCCCCCCCCCCGCCCCCCCCCCCCCCCCCCCCCCCCCCCCCCCCCCCCCCCCCCCCCCCCCCCCCCCCCCCCCCCCCCCCCCCCCCCCCCCCCCCCCCCCCCCCCCTCTTTCTTCTTTCCTTTTTTTTTTTTTTTTTTTTTCTTTTTTTTTTTTTTTTTTTTTTTTTTTTTTTTTTTTTTTTTTTTTCTTTTTTTTTTTTATATACAACTAATAATAATACTAGATAATGGAATGGAAATAGAACATAGTTTTTAAATGACATATCATGACAATCAAATTTTTGTAAATAATTAAATAATATGAGATAATATTGGATATATTAAGATAATAGTTCAAACAGTATTTTAATGGGTTTAATTTAGTTTTTCACATGCCCACAATTAACAAAAACTCTAATACAGGCAAATACCATCAGATTTCCTTGATTCAATACAAAATAATTAAGTAATGAAGCATATTATTTTAATATACAACAAAAATAATTATTTAATTTGACTAGAAAGGATATAAAGAAACTAAAAAATATTTTTGTAGAATGCTTAGTTTTATGTACCTTATGAAAGGAAATATACTTATGTTTCATCACTTTTAACTGTTTATGTGCATTGTTAAAATTATATAATTATATAATTATAGTATTCTGCTTCACTATGTAAATACCAATTAAATAAATGTATTGTTATTATTTGATAAGTCAGATAAATAAATAACGAGATTTCTTACTGAAATATTATGTCATTAACATAGTAATAATTTGCTTTTACTTATATGCTGCTAATAAGATATAAGTAAAAGCCTCACATAAATGCAAACCATGCATTTTCTACGTGAGACTGCAGTAAATAAATATTTTTTATTTTAAATTTAATTAAAAATATTCCATTTCAGATACTGTAAGGAAAGTATTTTACAAAGCAATAATTAAACATACTGTTAAGATTTTTATAAGAGAAGTGTTAATATCTGTGGTTAAATAAGAGACTGTGAGCTCTGAAGTAAGAGTTAAGCACAAAAAGAAGCCCCTAGTGAGCACAAACAGATTTATAGAAGTACAAAAAAGTAATTTATAGTCATGTGTCAGACCCATAAGATTAATTAAACAGGACAATTTTGACCAAGACCTAATTCCAGGGCATGACTGATATGATTCCAAAATGTATCTTCGAAAATGCAGTGGTAGCTAGCAAAATAAGTCTCTACTGTTACCAAATCATAGCCCTCCTCACAAAGATTATGTTGCCTTGCTTTCACAAGTATTCCTATTTTAACATAAAGTACCCTATCTATGTTTTAATTGGTAACAATATAGCATGGTTCAGTGCTGACCAATGTCAATAAAATAATTCTAAGACAACCAAAGATATACTGTACTAGCTGTTACCTGTGATTTCACTGCTATTTCATTAATTGAATTACCAATTCACATTCAAACACACTAATAACAATTTTTGCATTATCTCAATTTTTTTTTAATAGTATGATAGTAAATATGTTATAAAGGATTCCACAAAATGTGGAATATTAATCACAAAAAAATTTTGAGCCAGTTCCTGAGATCAGCATGTGATCAACCAAACACTTCACACATATAAGATTGGTATAGTTATGTATTAAAGTCAAATCACATACCCCATGAAAACTTAGATATTATTTTATGATATTGATCAAATCAATCCATCAAATTATACATTACTGTTAAATAAAGATACAAATTGAGAAGTTTGTTAAGATTTAAATTAAAGTCCATTGTTGGGTGCAATAGTTTGTTTCATACATCTCATCTTTAAAAAATCATATATAACAAAGGCCTCTTTTGTTATAATGTATGCAATTAAATAAAAATCGCTTTATTTAATTAATTTCTTGGTAACTTACCAACTGCAGAAAATTCGTCTGGCGTCCTGCCACCAGCTAGTAACCAACGGCACCAGTCAATGGTTTCCCACTCATCGATCGCCTTGCTGGGATTTAGAAGCACGTCCAGTAAAGGGCCTAAGTGCTGTGGTGAACCGCTAGCGCAATCCGCATGGATATATGCAGCTGCCCCTCTTTTGCCCTTCTTCATTAACACTTGGACCGTGGAGTTAGACATTATATGTGCACACTATTTACTGAATTTCACAAAAACATTAGTATTACACATAGGTCACTTAATAATTCGGTCACTCACGGAAGAAACACCATTTCCAGTTTTACATAAGGCAATGAACTGCGGCTCAAAACGCATTCGCGGTCAGACATGGTTGTAGTTTATATAATTCGAAAGCAATGGATGCACAATTATGTTTTACATAGCACATTTATTTTTAATTTGATATGAAAAATGATAAATATAATATGTTTAATGATTCACGAGTAAAAAATAATAAATTGCATTGAATTTTATGACTGGCGAATCCAGAAAGTAGAAACAACTTGAATCTTGAAAAGTCATTTGGAATTTTGGGTTGCTATTTCAAAAAAGCATCCTATTTACCATACCCACCAGGTTACCACAGAGATAATATTTTTATATATACACTTACTTTTGTTTTCGTAAAACAATTAATATTATCGACTAGAATTTTTAAGCAAAGTGTGCATAATTGTTTTTCATATAACAAGTTGAGAAGTAAATAAGAGGCTTTTAATACAATTTTAACTAGCGTATTTCCTGAACATATTGATTCTGTGTTATTATAATATGCAAACAAATTATTACTAAACTACAGGGGGTTTCGGGATACAATCATCTAAACTCGTTAACATATACCATCATTTAAAATTTGGTTTGAGTGTTGTCAGAGGCAGAAATTATTGTAGTACTTCAAGCACAGCTTCGATTTTGTGTCTCTGGAACAGATATCTGGAATATCCAGGAAGCATCAATTGCTGGTCGAGGCTCGTTCTCTCTTTTATTCGGTAATGCCCTGCTCAGCATCTTATATAAAAAAATATAATTCTAGAAGAATCTGACTTTTTAGTTTAGAAATGCTGGAAATAGTCCCTACCAGCAATAATATAAGTTATTCTTCAGGAATTATCTGTTTTTTTTTTAAATACCATCTATTGGTATACATGTTATGTATCATATACACTAATAATTGCGATGATTTACATAAAAACTAAAATATTTTGAACAATGACAAGACAATTTCCAGTCTTTATAACACATTGTGTCCTACCGTCAGTTAGGAAAAAAGATCTTTATACTGCTAGATGGTTCTGTATTTTTTGTCATTTTTTAAAAACTTTATTCTATACAAACAGTGTTCATCTTAAGAACTACTAAATGGTGTGGCTGTTATCAAGTATGTCTGAATATTATCACGATACTAATATTATTAAGAGTAAGTATCCATAACTTTTTAAATTTTTATCAGGTCTAAAGAAACAATAATATATTTTTTTGTAAGGAAACCATTACGGTTTTACTACACATTAAGATTCAAATAAATTTCTAAAACTAGTTGTTACAAACTCCAAGTGTAATTTGTATTATTGTTATAAACACAATGTTAATATATTTGTATTGTTGGTGATCTGTACCTTCATTCTTCATTGATTACATGGCATGCTGGATAATAAAAGTTTTAGTAATCTGTGCTTACTGCTAAGTGTTGTAAATGTAAAAAAGTTAACGCGTAGTAATGGGTAAATACTAAATATTACATGTTCATATTACAAGGCTTGCCTATTTCTTTAAATAATTAATTTGAAGTACGTCAGTTTACTGTTCATTAGTATATATCGTACCTTTGAAACCAACATTTTAAATTTATTTTGCTCATTACAAGTTTTTATTTTTGTGCACCAATGTGAAAATCAATAATGGCACACGAAAACAAGGTTATGTTTCATGAACTGGAATTAGATGATCGCTTACTTAAGGTACATTTGTCTTTGCAATTTATATATTACATTTTTACGAACTAAAAATTAATTCCGATATACTAAAATGTGTTTAACAATAAGTTTACGGCAGTCAGTTTCTGTTAGCGATAAAAATTCCCACGTGGAGTCGATTTTTTTTAAATATATTTACCAGAAACCTTAAGAGTATTGTAATTAACTTGAACTATTTATAATATAATAGTAAGCTAATAGAATTAGAAGGGACGCTCTAGTACTTATTTGTTCGATATTTAAATTTAAAAATATATTTAAATAAAAGAATTATAGTCAGTTTAGTGTTTTACAGGCAATATCACAGCTTGGGTGGTCAAATCCAACATTAATTCAGGAAACAGCAATACCTCTGCTATTGGAAGGAAAGGATGTTCTCATGAGAGCCAGAACAGGATCAGGCAAAACAGCAGCTTTTACTATTCCAGTTATACAAAAGATATTAAATTTAAAAAACACAAGTTTACATCAGTGCATAAGGTGTCTTATTTTGTCTCCAAGTAAAGAATTATGTGGGCAGGTTTGTGCATTCTGTATCTGAAATTTTATTAATTTTTACACTATGTAATTTGTTTAGAGTCATTACCAAAATTAATGAATTTTAATTGTTTTAGATAGCTTCAGTAATATCCGAACTAACACTAAAGTGTTCAAGAGAAGTCAGATGTTTAGACATATCATCTAATACAAACACGCAAATACAAAAATCTCTTCTGTCAGATAAACCGGACATTGTGGTAGCAACACCAGCAAGAGCATTAGCACATCTCAAAGCTGGTAACATGAAACTAAAGGATGATCTAGCTATGCTGATAGTAGATGAGGCTGATCTTGTATTTTCCTTTGGCTATGAAGATGAGGTGAAAGAGCTCTTGGGGTAAATGTACAATTCAATGCTTTTCATCATAGAAATTTTAATTAACCCACAGATATATAAATAACAGCAATTAATTTAATTTACAGTTATTTACCAAAGATTTATCAAGCTGTATTAGCTTCAGCTACATTGTCAGATGATGTAATCAGCCTTAAAAAGATAGTTCTTCGGAACCCAGTGACATTAAAGTTGGAGGAACCCGAACTGGCACCTTCCTCCCAGTTGCAGCACTATCACCTATTTGCAGAGGAGGATGATAAAGCAGCAATATTATATGCCTTACTCAAGCTTAATCTTATACGAGGGAAGAGCATTATTTTTGTAAGAACTGTGGACAGATGTTATAAGTGAGTGTTATCAATGATGTACTGGCCTTTTTGTGTAAAAGTTTAGGAAATAATAAATAAGCCATTGAATCTTCTTTATCAATCATATTAAACTAAGAAGTATTTAATTTATTACACTATGTAATATCATACTATGGTATGGTAATGGTAAAATCAAAATTTTCTTTCAGATTAAAATTATATCTGGAACAGTTTAAAATAGGCTCATGTGTGTTAAACTCTGAACTTCCGGCAGCCATCCGATGTCTGTCAGTGGACCAGTTTAACAGAGGTCGCTATCAAATTATTGTAGCTTCAGATGAAAAAGCACTAGAGAAACCAGATGGAGGATTACTTAAAGGAGAAGAAATTGGCAAAAAGAATAAGGTATATTTGGTGTTTTTAATTCTCTAATTAATCAATTTTTTATATCTCAAGTTTTATTTTCATCGGTAGTTGATCTTTTTGTAATAATGGCAATTTTTTATTTTTTTTATTCTAGCAAAAATCAAAGCGTAAAAAAGATAAGGAGTCCGGTGTATCTCGTGGTATTGACTTCCAACATGTAGCCAATGTTATCAATTTTGACTTTCCTGTAGATGTCACATCTTATGTTCACCGAGCTGGACGCACGGCACGAGGACATAACCAGGTATATTATTTACTATCATCTACATAACTATATCTCATTATTTAAACAAAATCGACAAAATTTCCCATATTTACGGAGATATTGGAGATGAAATAGTACTGTAGCTTGATAATGTTCAATTGACAGATTTATTTTTATAAATGCTTTCCACACACTGACTCTAATATATATCACAAAAACAATTAAACATGTGGCGATTTTATGTATGTACTTTACTATTGATTCAGAATTGGTTCTTGTAAAGGTGCGTACGGATAGCGCGTTCCTGTGTTACGCGTAGTTGGGAAACAGTGTCCACGCGTACATTGGATACGCGTACAGCTCCTGTACGGACCGCCGCGAACCTGTACGCGAGGTCAATCGATCCAGAGCGCTCCGCGAGCCCCAGTCATTCGCCATGACTCCGACAAACTTAGCGGAATTCACCTATTGGAATGTTCAGTTCATTTGAAATTGCCTTCCATGCATCTTGCGTAAATCGTTTTTCGATAATCAATTAGTGTGCTATCCCACAAACCCGGTGAAATTCATAAAGTTGAATCAATCTAATAATATTTTCATTATTAAACTCGAAGAACACGCGTGTTTATTCATTTTGCCGTCCAAATATAGCGAAGCCGGCCGCGTGCGTCCTCTTTGACGCGCGACTAAAAACCGACCGACAGTGGCTCGCGCTGCGAGTTGGCCTCGCGCGGTACGTGTACCCCCCCCCCAAGAGTGAACGCGTAGCTGCAGGTATGGACTAGGCGTTCCGAATACGCGTAAACTCGAGTACGCGTACCAGGGTACGCGCAATCCGTACGCACCTTAAGAAATTGCTTTTTCCTAAATTTCATGTTTTTCTAGGGATCAGTGTTATCATTTGTGTCTATAAGAGAGAAACCCTTACTAGAAGAAGTGGAGGCGCACTTGTCTAAAGGATTCAATGGTCAGAAAGTGTTACAGTAAGTGATTAATATTCTTCATTATTACTGTTGATTAATTATTCTGTGATCGGCTTACAATTAGTATATAATATAAGGATAAACAAAAAGACATTCCGTCGATTATGATGTGCACAAACTCAAGTATCCCCGATAAATAGTAGACTTAACTAGATCTCTATTTTAAAAAAATAATAATATAATAAATACTAATATTTACAATAGATATATATTTATGTCTATGGGCCAGTAATATTTTGTATTACTTATTAGTTTTTTTTATTTAACCACTATTTGGGATTTCTGGTAGAGCTGGCCGGTTTTTATTATATGACTTTAATTACATATAATAGAATAGTTATGATAAGTGGTCAAAATCTAGTAGTTGAATGGGTAAGATAAGCTTATTTCATGAAATAATTTGCAGAAAATATTCATTTGCATTAGAAGAAGTGGAGGGCTTTCGTTACCGGTCGAGAGATGCGTGGCGAGCCGTCACACGTATCGCCGTCAGGGAAGCAAGACTACAAGAGATCAAGCGGGAATTGCTTAACTGTAACAAGTTGAAGGTGAGCCGCTAATATATGGTTTTCAAAATTCAATTTACCAGATTAAAACTAGTTTTAATTATAAGTTTTATCATTCGCTGAGCTCCAGTGCGGTAGCGTTAATGGAATTTAAATAATATTTATATGAGGTATAGTACATATCATTTTTCAGTAATACTCCATTTGTGTTGATTAAAGCGAGATGTTATATAGCCATTTTCCACAAACGGATAATTCTACACAAAAATATCAAATCCAAAGCAGTATGCGTTTCCAATTTGTGTGAATAAAATTAAGTGTTCAAACATCTTTCTTAAGAGGATAAGTTTTAAGAAAATGAAAAAACAATTATCAATTTGTAAATGACAAATGTCTGAACATATAATATCTGTGTATTAAAACATGGAGCCAAAATTGTAAAAGCAACCATGATGAAAGATAACCACATATCACTTTGATGAATGACTAATCTTCTCCCTGAGTTTGGTCGAATGTTAACTTTAAATTCTGATTACTTGAGCAGGTGAGTTATATGATGTCATGTGTAGGGATTCTTCGAGGAAAACCCGGCTGAGCTAGCGGCCATCAAGAGGGACAAGGCGTTACACACGGTCAGAGTTCAAGAACAATTGGCCCATGTCCCGGACTATTTGGTTCCCGGGGCGCTTCGACCGTCAGACCCTGAGGCCAGTGCGGACTGCCCGGCGCCCCCACAACCCGCTAAGAGAAAAACACAACACAGCTATGGCAGCGCAAAGAGGCATAAAAATCAGGTAATAAAACTTGGTGTTGTTTGTTGCTTCTTCACGCGCAATCATTTTCACTTGGTAAAAAAGATTTAAGCTGACACCCTGGTGTTATACAGGCATTTTTACTACTATTTCTATGTACGACAAGTAACGCGCGCGGATCGGGTAATTCATGCATATGAAACATGATGACAGTTTGAGGGCGTTGAAGTAATAGAATACTTAATTACCTTTTTTTTTATTGCTGATCCTACAAATAAACAAAAGACACATAATGTTATTAAATAAAGTAATAAGGAAGAATTATCGTGAAAAAAGCAATATTTTTATTAAAAATCCTGAGCAGACACTGAAGTCAATAATGAATAATACAAAATATATATAAATGAGTAATGAGAAAAACAAACCAAGTGAACAAGAAAGCTTTGTGTTTGCGTACAAAACATTAATAATAATAAATTTTCAGGCACGACGCAACAATCCGCTGCAGAGCTTCGAACTGAAGACTCTCAAGAAATCGACAGACACGTAGCTCTTTGTTAGTATATTACGAATAAATTATGATCAATATTATTTTATATTGAGGAACGGAATTTATTTTCTACAGTCAAAAAATCTTTCTTTTGAATAAAAGGAATGTTTTGATATTATTATTGATCAACTAAAAACCTTTAGGCATGGAACAGATAAACAATCATATTTTGCATGAATGTGAAATTTAATAATCAAACCTCATTTATCTATTATGTGTTCACTCATTGAATGTGTCGTTTTTACAAACATTTGACTTTGTACATAGTAAATACATTTTTTTTCTATACTATATTATTTTTGAAGTACAATCTATAAAAGTAATAAATTGTGGGAATATTTTTTGCATCGTTTTAACTAAAACACCTTTCTGTTCCTCCTCAAAACTGAAAGAAAGAGACGTAACAGTGTTTTAGTTAAAAGGACAATTAGTGTGATTCTTTATAAATTATTAGCTGTTTTTAGAAACGATACGTTTAATTTAGCTTTTTGAAATACCTGTATTTTGATACACACAAATATTATGTTCAAATAAAGTATGTCTTATGTTGTGTTTTCTTTCCACACAGTGCGCCGATGCCGGCTCGTGCGGTCCTATTGGTTAGTACTATTTGGGATAATCCCTATGTTGTTTCAATATACTTTTCTTACGTTAACCCTTGCTTTTATTTTTGTTAGTTTTATTTTACACAGCGAATTAATTCAAAACCTCTTGCAATTTTTTTTAAATATAGGATTAATTGACTTCAGCGAAACCGGGATCAATATTTGAATGCTTCCATATTATGACATATATATTCACAACTATTATTATCATTAATTTAATTTCAATGAATCTTCGTGATTATATCGATTGTTATTTGTGAACAAAGTCAACTGGATTTTGTTCATGTAGAGAACGAAATACATCCGGTGGGCCCCCACAAACGTAATTGCACTATCCACCCTTTAATATAGAGCTACGGATCTGAATTTAATTGAATGGGAACTGCGCAGTACGCTAGTCCCAACTACCAAAAATTACGCGTACGACGTACCCTACATAGGATAGTCACAGACTGGCTTGTTCCAACCGCAGTGCAATGGTTGGCGCCTGCCCGGGGCAACCGCCTTCTTGATCACGGTACACCCTACGCAAGGTTAGTATGTCATAACCTATGTACGCAGGTCTTATATAGAAAATCAGATATACTTTAATAGCGCGATCTTGATGCATCAATAAAACTGTTCCTGACATCTATTGAACAATTTGTTAAATAAACAATAATTGCCATATTCAAAAACTCAACGAATAGGTACTGTCAATTTATGAAATGTAATTATTTTTAAATTTCTAATAATTTGAAAATAGAAATGTTTGTTGCTAGTTTATTTAGTATATTGCGTCAGTTTTACTATGTCCATTCATTATAGACATTGACCCTCTATCAGCACTCATTATTTTGTCATTTCCAAAAATGTAATTGTCAAAATTTTATGATTTTATACATTCATACAATGAAACTTCACAAATTCTGAAATTATTTATTTTTCGACCCTACACAGATTTAGAGTTCCTTCTCTTTCTGGGGAGCTCTTTGATAATTGTTCTAGAATCGCTGTAAGCTTTTCGAAGCGCAACTGCTTGTTCTCGTACTGTAGAAGCGGGGCTATCCAATGATGGCGGCCTATGTAAATAATACCCGTATGGACCCATCTCGCGCCGCTGCCAGGGACTTGCGGTAATCCTAAAGTTTGAAACAAAATGTTGCTATTGTATCGTAAGAATAAATATTTGATTTCAGATAGTGAAATATATCACTCGTAAAAGGGCTTTTCTTAGTTATTATGATCATCATAAATAGTTAACCATATCATCAGTGGTGGTGAGGAGGGTCGAGGTCTCGTGTGGTAGTATATCACTAGCGGCGTCGCCCCGCATAACCAGATTATCCACTGTTGCATCACATTGCGCCCTTCTCTCTCTTCACGAGTTACCGACTCTTCTAGTTCCTGTTTAAGTGGACTATAACAACCTTGTGGTCCAAAATTGCATTAAATATGTCGCAATTATAATATTAACTTCACTTACGTCACTGTAGTAATATTCCACCACAATTTTGATAATTTTCACAACTAACGTCCAAAAATGAAGACTGTATATAACCAACCAAATGAATATAAGGTGCTGTAATATAAGAGTATAATCAGTAAAATCTCAATAGTACGGCGGCATAAAAATTGTACAACCAACCTGTAGAATTATTTCCCAGAGCGGGATCCTACGAAACATGAATCGTTTGAATAGCGAGGAGACGATGCGATGAGCAAATGCGGCAGATCCCGCTGCCCATAAAACTGTCGGCACCACTGACAGAGAGTTTTCTCCACAACGCGCCCATTCCAGCAACTATTACATGATTGTAAAAATTACCTCTATAGAATTAAGTTTAGTATACAATGTTCGTCAGACCTGATAAAAGTTTTATTTATTTACCTGCATACACTGAAGATTTACGTAATTTAAAGTAGATATCATTCCGAATGAGAGACTATTGAGAATTATTATGCATACTGAAATAATTTCATATGATATTAAAATATGTTGTGACTGCGTCAATAGCATTGTTTGACTATCATGACATGATAATAGCTAGAGCAAAATAGAAGGGGCCCGGCTGCATAGATACATGTCTTGTACCATAGACCTTTATTTATCCTTCGGCAGTTTTGCTACGCCGCGCCTGTGTGATTTTCTAACTGTTAAAAGTATGTGACATATGTAGCGCGACTTTTAACTCCGTTTTTATTTTCGGATAAGATTGCTAAAGATTTTGTACAAAATGAAAAGTTGGTTATGAGCATAATTTTATTAATATCTATTTAAAGAATGATTCATAAAGTTCGTTTCTCCAGGGTGGTTCCAGCGAGCGAGCCCGTCGCGGCGGTTGCAGCGCTAGCACCAGAGTGGCAGGACTGCGGTGGATCGCTACACGGACATCTGGTTTTCTGAACGAAAATATTGTTAATTCACAAATATATTATTGATTTTTACTTTCTTTCTTTCTTATATTCCTGCTAACATGACAGAGATCTAATTTAGTTTCGAACAAAATTGTTACTGAGACAGCGATAAAACTGTCTTAGCAAAAGTATCAAACAGAGTTATTTTCCTTAGTTTTATTTTGCAATTAGGTGTCAATTAGGACAAAAAATATGTAGGGCAGTATATTAATAGAATCAGGAGTTACTTTTCAGAAGTCCATGTGGGGCGCAGTTTTGCTAGTAAATTAGTGTGTTAAAATTTTAGATAGGTCAGGTCAAAGCGTTGAGTACCGTAACATATGTTCTGAGTTGGTCCAGAATCTGCGCCGTGGTCTCGCTTGCCGAGCTGACCAGGCGGGCGCTAAGTTCCCTGCGTAGTGCCTGGCGCAAGGTCGGGTCACTGGCTGTGCGGGCGCTGTACGCGAACGACACACGGCTGCCGGGTCCGCTGACCTCCACCGACGCGCTGCTGCCCAGCCCACTTCTCTAGGTTACAACGTTATGACTATCACTACGCAAAGTTACCTTTGGCTACATAAATAGAATGCTGAGATAGTGAATAGGAAAATAATATGGCAAGGTGGTTGGAATTTTAGTGAATAAATCCACCATATACACCAGAAACCTGTGAAGATGTTACTAGTTACGTATGTGTGTCTGCGTCAGTTGGCGCCTGTGTGTAGCCCCGCAGTCGTGTGTGTACTGCTCCCACGAAACTGTTGACTTTCTGTATGGTTTGATGCACGCCGCGGGAGGCGCGGGCGTGCAGTTCGGCTTGCCTGAAAATGATTAAAGTATTCAGTTTTCTATATTCTGTATTCAGTTTAATATAGTTTGGCTTGTCCGAATATGATTCCTGTAATCAGTTCCGGCAAAGTACAATCTTGGAATTATTTTATTGTTCAAATTTAGCTTTATATACAGGTAGGTTTTAGGAAGAAACCTTTTTATGAATTGCTCTTTCCCCCCTTAACTGTCCATGTGGGGCGCGGGCCCACATTTAATTAGCGTTGGTTTAGAAATAAAAACAAGATAATATTATGCAATTGAACTGCTAAAAAGTATAAGTTACGTCTGTAGTTTTCATTATTTCAGGTTTCCACAAATATCAAGTAAAGCCTTTTTGTAACATAAGTTCTTTTTCGTACGCTAGGAGTGGAGTTCAAAGTGTGACTTGTCATTTACCAACCACTGCTCCAAGTAGGGCATATTGAAGCGCGTGCAATAGTGCTTGCGAACGTAGTCGGCGTAGCAGAGTGATAGGAACCAGCAGAGTGTGATGTGGATTTGCGGCTGCTGCTGCTTTAGAAACCGCGTCAAGGGCCCCAGTGGCACTAGTTCTGACTTGCCTAGAAACCCCGCCGTCGTCATCTCCAGTAGAATATTTGGGCTCTGGCGAGTATCTTATTTTGTATTATCTAAAGGACTAAGTATTTATTATTCATTTCATATTACGGGATTTCTAATCTTACAAAGATAAATTTGTTATTAAAATTCACCTATAAAATTTCGTATTTTCAGAATTTTAAAACCTTAAAATTCTGAAAACACGCTTATAGATAAATATTATCTGTTTGTTTGTTTGTAGTGTTTAAAAATTAAGAATACTTACGTCTCTAATAAGGGTGTCAAGGTAGTACTGAAAAAAGCGCATGGAACAGACCCACAGATGAACCATCAGAGCTAGCATGCCCACGACCATCGAAAACTGGAATATTTTAAAATTAGCATACAATTGTGAAAAATTATATTTTTATAAATATTGTGTTATTATAATTTGTGTATTTTAAAACTAAGAAATTATAGTGAATGACGTACGACGAGGGTTCTTTCTAGCAATGAAACGTGGGCATGGTCTCCAGCAACAAAAATGGTGGCCTGCAGTTCATTGAAAAGAAAAAGAGCCGCGGCGCTGGCAAACACGGCAGTGGGCCCCATACCCCACGCTTCGCCATTGCAGCTTAGCCATCGCGCCACGCTCTCCAGCTGAGTCTCCGACAGATTCTGTACCAAAACAAACCATTCACAGTCTCTTCAAAAATGCCTATCTCATTTGTTTTTTAAGAATATTTGTAGAAAGTAACCTAGCTAGGTATCTATATGGCTGGCCTACTTAGAATGACAAAAGTTTATATGTACGGTTCCTTACAGAGCGTAATTTATGTATGTATATTTGCTATGTAGTTTGTTATTGAAATTAATCATAATCAGAAATAAATTCTAACATAATAAACAGAGTGCTGCAAATTCTTATGGTTTTGTTATGGGTTCGATGCAATAAGGGAATCCATGCGAGTCAACTTTTAATCTACGAAAGCGTGAGAAAACATGAAATTGTATAATTTCAGTTACTCACGCAGTGTGTAGTGAAGCTTACAGTTTTTCCCGCCATATGCGAGAGACCTAGAGCCTGGTTCCGTAGTTCTTAACATCTTCTCTATTATTTTCAATGCATTACTCTAACGACTAGAAATTTTTACATATTTTTGGTTTTATGAAAATTAATTGACAATTTTAGACATTGATAGCAGCTACGTCTAGTTGGTCGTGACACTATCTGTATTTAGTAAGAACTCATTTTGGTTAATGTAATACAGGACTCATTATTTTCTGAACTTAATAGTAACAGCCTCGACCTTATTATATTGAAAAAAAAAATGAAAATATAAATTATAAATAATTGGTTTAAAATGTACTATAATTAATTACCAACCTTTATTAGTACGAGTTGAAGAAGACGCAATTTAGTTGTGTTTTACGACTCAACAAATAATTGAGGCATCGTCGACTATTGAACTTAGAGTGTGAACAAATAAAACAACAATTAATTAACAAGTGTTCAGAGGACCTGTAATGGCTGACACAGGCCACTTCTGTACATTTGTATTTATTGGCTAACACGTACACGAAGGAACAGCTAATTCTACTCGCCTAGTGCAAACAGTATTATTCTCTATTTAAATGTAATATTTGAACAATTATGAAGTTTCGCTAACATTATCTTTTCTGTTCATCGTTACACGAGAGATATTAACGCTGCTGTTAGGAAGATGTACAATCCTGTTTGATTCTGCTTCTGTGAAATTATTGAATATTCGATTTCGATTTATAGTCGAATGCATTGTTTCTATTAATAACAGGATAGCTGTGAAATTTTGACTAGAGTAATTAGAACCTCTAAATCTCAATTGGTACGAGCAAATTACTACAGGTTGTAATACTAATGGTCTATGGTAGTTTTAAATGTATACCATTGTACACATTTCGTCGTTTCTTAATATAAACATTGAATATAACGGTTACATTATAAGCTTATAAAAAAACGAATCTATAACACAATAACTACGTACAATGTGGGTATATAAACGATTTCGAATTATATTAAACACTAAGACATTAATTTTTCCTACGAGTAAAATATTGATATACAACAATAAGCAATGAATTTTATATGATTAATTCATATTATTTCTTGGTTCTACAAACACTCACCGATGTATACTAAGAGATATTTTACAATTAATATATAATTACAATAAACTGACCATCCTCTGAAGTTTCTGCGGAATACCTAAACTTCTTAATAATATTTTTTCAATAAATCCTCTAAAGAAATACATTTTAACTATACGCATTTTTACCCTTTTATTTTTATATTCATTGCCCAAGAATATAGAAGTAATTAGGTAATAACATATAATTATCATTTTTTGTTGTTCTGCATCTTTCTTAATGAAGAAACGTCTAAATCTAAGATACACACGTTTTTCTTCTAAATAGTATAAACGTTGAACTATAAATATTATTCATAAGTATAAATTATTAAACCAGCTTACATAAACATATTATAGTCCGTCCAGCAATAATTTCAAATGTACAGCGTTAATTACTAATTATGTACAAATAAGTAAAGTTAAATTTACAGATTAAATAATGCATAATGCATATATTATTATTACAATAAATATCATCTTTCGTTGTCGTAAATATTAAGAAGGGCGTATGTCTACATATATATATTTGCTTAAAGCTTATTAGTAACCCGCACGATTTATTTTACAAAATATAATCTAGAGTATATAGAAATTTTTATACTACACAATGAGAAATATTAAAGGTAGGAACACGCACGTACGAAATATATTATATTTTTCTAATGAATTACGACACGTATCCTACTGGTATTAATACAGTTTCCAAAAATCTATTTTACATAAATGTATCGGGAGATATCCTTATATTAAATGTTATTTCTTGTGTTGAAATGATATTCCATGATAAGATTATGGAGAGTAAGATTTAGACAAGCCACTCGATAGCGTAGGCTTTGGTATGTGGATGTATAGGGTATGGATTCGAGTTTGGTGATGCCGAGGTTACTTGTGATTCTCTGAGGGAATAGTGCGTCTGCGGTCACAGCGAGCAGAGTGCCTGCTCGGTGGGCGGTATGGTCGTCACTAGGGGACGTTTGATAGTCCTCAGACGCTAAAACACAACGTGGTTACAATTTACACATCTGATTATATTTTTGGACATAGATGAGGCTGCTATAATAAAAATAATCTAATACGTATATTTACCGTACAGAAAGAGCCGGGTGTGATTATGAACAGGTAGATGATGTAGAGCGGTATAAGAGATACGGTTGTACCAGTGAGAACCCAGCCCACGGAGATTGACCAGGGTGGGTACACATACTCCCCTCCCAGCATCTCTGCGTGAGCTAGTAATGAGAAGACGAAGAGCACCAACAGGAACACTGGGCTGTAGGAGTCAAAAACAGATGTGTTGAATTGCATCCAAATCACTGTTCGTTTGCAAGGCAGTTTTTTTAAACGCGGAGCAGAGTAACCCCTGTTTATGATAGTATAAAACATTTAGATAAATTAAACCCGTAGATAAATTGAGAACCACTTTAGAATCTAATATCATCAGTCACCTTATGTAAACCCAGCAGGTGCGCCAGAACCAGCCGGGCTTATGTCCAAGCATAGTCTTTATATCCTCAGCAAATCTGTCCACGCCATATACCCAACACACGCCGGCTGCCTCTGCGAACACCACGAAGAGTATGGCCAGCCCCGGGCCGTACACATTCAGCAAGTCTACTAGGTATACTCCACCCTGTATACATAAATATATTTCAATATTTCGGGCAATTTCTTAGTATACTATTGCTTAAATGTCTTTCGAAATGTATTTAGTGGCACAAATTGAATCAAATCAGTAAAACGGAAACAATTGAACAGGAAGCAACTTGAAATAGAGTAAATGTAGTCGAGTGATAAGGTTGGTCATCTAGCTGAGTGGCGCCCAATGAATAATGCAACCGAATACATTCATTCGCGATAAGGCTCCCATGTATGTTTATTCACGCGTTGGCTCCTCGTTCACTTGTCATGCCCTCGTGTTTTGTTTGAGGCGATATAAATACAAAAGTGTGTAGTGGTAATTAACGTCACTTAAAACATTTTTGATAGTATTCAATATAAAACAAAAATAGGTTGTAATTACTATATCCAAGTTGATTGTAGCATCAGCAATTTGAAGTAGGTATATTTAATTTTTTTATTTCAAGTTGAGGGTATAGCTTGTAAACCTAATTTAAAAAAACAGGGAGGAAAGGTAACGGTTAAGTAAGAAGAGATTTTTTTGATGATGTAGGTAATATTGCGTTCTCAGCATAAAGCCGCTCACAGATAAATTCACGCCAACCGCCATTAATTTGGTTACAGTACATTGGTTGACTCAATGATAAGAAATAGTTTTCCATCGCATACAAATACTTCGGACATTATGATGTTTTCTATCATATATTGCATGTATATTGTATATGCATAATTGGTTCTTTATGTATACATTTTTAATTTAATTTTAAGTTAATTTTTCAAACACTTACGTATGTCGTAGTCGGAAGTGCACATATGTATATGAAGACCAGTAAGCCAGCCACAAATAGTTCTCGATGTCTTCCCAAAGCACGTGGGTATTCGTCGCATAACGCTGTTGTTACTGCCTCAAGGCCTGTAAAATATTGATATTTTTATACAGTCAAGACACTTTATTTTACGGTTAAGTAATAGTTACCTCCAAATGTACTATCCAGTCCTAGAGTGATAAGCATCAAGAAGAAAATGATCGCCCAGAAGACAGAGCCTGTCATGGTCGCGATGGCCTCCGGGTAGACGATGAAAACCAGACCCGGTCCCTCCAGACCTACTTCTTCGATGCTTTTGTTCTGAACGTGGGCCATATAACTGAAGGACGATAATAGATTCATAAAATCGTAAAAAATCGAGTCTACATAATGACTTTGAAAGAAGTTGAAGTTGTAATAAAATACAAAAATAATAAACATACCCCAAGACTGAGAAGATAACGAATCCGGCAAGGAAGCTAGTAAGACAGTTGATAGAGGAAGTGATGATAGCATCCCTATAACAGTTATTGTTGAATTTGTTGTAACTGGAGAGAGCCAGCAGCGTGCCGAAACCAGGTCCCAATGAGAAGAAAATTTGCGATGCCGCGTCTATCCACACCTAATTCAAACGTAAAACTTGTAGAAGTACGTATTTTAAGAATATTCTCATAATATAATAGGATACCTTAGAATTCTGCAGTTTGTGCCACTCTGGCGTGAGATAATAGCGAATGCCTTCTGTGGCTCCCGGTAGAGTGACTCCTCTCGCAAGCAGGATAAGCAAAACAATGTATGGTGCTAGAGCTGTCACCCACACCACCTGCATTTTTTTACTAATTTATTCCGGCTCTAAACAAAGATAATATTGATATATCCATTATTATATATATCCCGTTCATGTACCTTTCCAGCACTCCGAACCCCCTTCCATAGTGAGAAGTAGACCAATACGAAAACACCAAAAACACACAAAGCTAGTGATGGTTTGATAGGACCCATATCATCCAGACCATTCGACCGATGTTGCTCCAACACGTTGCGCCTGCCAAATACATGGTACTTTTAGTAAAAAGTCCGAATGGAACTTGATGAATTTTTAGTAAACAAAACAAAATTTATTTTGTTTGCTGCATCTTATATACACATCAAAATATAGAAAGATTTATATAAATAAGATATATCTCACTCAAAGAACTCTTTGGCTGGGGTGCTAGAGCTGAAGTTTGCTTGCGGGGATGTGACGGGTGTGCAAAGCGGCGTGTTCCACTCGTTGTCGCAGCTAGTCCAGGGTAGCACGGAGTTGATAGAGGCAAGCGAGGCAACCAGGTAGTATACAGCCCAACCGATTATCGTGTTGTAGTACATGCCCATATAGATGTCGATCATGCAGATTGCGTAGCCCACACCTTTACGAAATATACGCGAATGTGATATGTGACTAAATTAATGGCTTTATAGTGACTAAATTAATTTGAAACATAAGGCAAGCAATACTGTCTGTAATAATTATTTGTGTTTTACTGAAAATATATTAAACCATTGCGCCTTTATAGCATAACCAAATTAATTAAGAGTCGAACAATTCATCAACGCTCAAATCTCCAAACACTTTAAAATCCAATTAATCGTGTCTCGCGGGCGCCAATTTCGCGACAACTTGTGAGGAAGTCGCCATCTTTGATCGAATCAGTGCCATCTGTCGGCGGCGGTAATCAAATGATATCGCAAGCTCTAATTGATTTAGCTGTCACGCGATGCCACGATTTATTTGAATTGATAACGTATAAATCGTAAATCGAGTTCCTATTGCCGCCTTGAAATGCGTTACTTCTCAACTCGAGGGTGATAAACATATGTTTACCACCCTCAATGCAAATATTATAAATTCATAATAATATTTTTACATTAGGATGAATAGGTAATCTATTTCATTCATACTATTTGCAGTTTTGTTACATAATGTTTGTTTAATTATTATAAAGTATACTGAAAAAACTTACATTTTTTTTGTCAAGTTTGTCAGAGCACCGATAAAATAAAATAAATTTCCAAAAAACAACCAAACTGGTGAGCTTGACAATATGCCTAACCGTAGGTAAATTATAAAAGTTAAGCGAAATCTTGGAGCATAACTGGAAGATATCTGATTGGTCAAATTATCGCAAGGCGGGACTTTTATACCATAAGGCCAATAGATCACGAACGACAGCTATGACAAAAAAATCTCATCATTATTTCTTATTCTAAATAATATACCTTGCAATTCTCGTCCTATAAATGTATTTAATAAATTGGTAACACTGCAACTAAAATAAATTCGTCACTTTCTAAATGTAGATAAAACGATTACTTAATAGTTGATTGTAAAGCTTTATTTAGTCTAAGTCTAAGCACCTTTCTGAAACGAAATATATGTTTTCTATTTAAACCTGTCAGCTTATAAGCGGTATTAATTAGGTCATTAAATACTTTTACTGTTTTGTCGCTATTATCAAATTGTGTTTACATTATGAGTAATTTAATTAAAACAGTTATAACGGCAAAAAATTTAATTCTTTAATTCAGTATTTAAGATACAGCAATAAATAAAAACATATAACAAAACATTATTTAAGCTAATCTCTAACATTCTAGCAAAAAGTAGTTATTTCAACAAGACTCTATGACTGAATTCAGCCACTATGCTTTTCCACTTGAATGATATCCGATTTCTATACAATCGGTTTAAATACGACAAATATTGACTCAAAAGCTTTCGACGAGCTTTGGTCCGTGAATTCTTTACACGCTCCAAGTTCTTTCTTCGAATAGAGTCAATATTATAAAACGATTTGTTCTTTAATGTCTTATAATTAGTAACTGGTAACTTTCCTCCTATTTGAATGTAATTCGTTAATTAATTTTAAGGTTAACAAACAGGTATTAACTCTGAGAGTTTACTAGATTAGTGCAAAGCTTAAACTGAAAATCTACTTGTAGTAAAAACCTTAGGTTAACACAACATGCATTTAAACAAAATAGACCAAACATATATAGTCTAAATATAACATTGGTTATTACTAAAAATAAAAAAATAGAGAAAATAAAAAGAGGAGGTCAAGATAAATTATTTATTATACTTAATAAGCTACTGGCTAAGTAGTAAGTAATGTACCGAAACTTATCGTAGGAGGTGGATATAGGGTTTGAGATAGCAAAGTCCGACTTATATTTATTAACGAGCCTGCATACGCGCGGTATATGTGAGTTGGCACTACATCGGTAAGGTAATAAAGGTTTAATCTGCTGGCGAGGGTGTTTCTAGGAATATTAAAATTTATTTTATTCAGTAGTTAAGACAATCTATTTTGTTAAGTTAATTTTGACGAGAATATATAGATTAACAAATCCATTTCTTAATGACATTAATCTGAAGTATGACCGGAAAGGTGCCAGATGTATATTTTTTGAAACCCTTAATGTGTGTCAAGGCTCGTATTTGTGTAAAATAATGTTTAATAAAATAAGCATTATTATTTTTATACGATCAAGTTAAGGTTCTTAAATTCAGTGCGGTTTCATACATTTTAATTCTTCTTGAGCAGTGGCCGGCCACTATCTATCTTCGCTAAAAGCATTGCCTACTGTATATTTATAAAGCTCAGCTATAGCCCAGTTGAAATCGATGACTCTTCCATTGTTTTTTAATAATCTTTAACGGTGAATATATATAAGTTTAACCGACAGAATAAATTTATTTTAAAAAAAAACAACAGTAAAAGTTTTATTTATAAAAATCACTGAGCTTGAAAGTCGTAAGAGATTCAGTTTTTAGCGTGGTTTGTTTCTGTTCGTCTCGTTATTTACACCTTACCACGTAGCAATTTGACCTTCGTATATTTCGTTCATAACTTAAACACTTGTAGGCACGATACAATTCACCTTGACAATATAAAACGTGAGATTGTAATTGCTAAAAAATCAATCATTGAGTAAAATGAGTTTGCTGGATTGGAGTTACATATTTTATTATTACATTAATGTATTTTATTAATAATAATATATTAACGGATTATTGGGTAAAGCGATTTGAAAAATGCCATGTAGCAACTGGTGAATTCTAATTTCTAGGAGTTTTCAAAGAGCAAATAAACAGTTTTAAAATGTTCTATTCAGTCGTGACACAACCTTCGATATAACAATATGTACGATATAGTACGATTATTAAATCGTAGTACAGAGTACATCTGAGAAGTCGAACCCGTCAAAAAAGTCGAAAAGAGTAAGTAAGTTGTAAGTGTTTCTTGATTTGATTAACTTAACTATAAAACTTTTGTTGCTTGTACATTATAATTATACTTATAAAATATTATGGAACGAGTGCTGTAACTTATAATATTTGTATTATAATACTTGTAATATTTGCTACTTTTAATCTTTTCCCTAGTGAAATAAATACGGAAAGTAGATTCTTTATTTGCTAAGAGGCAGTGTTTCATCAACAGTCAATAAATGTCTCAGCTCAGCAACCCTCCCGAGGGTCACCGTCAGCCACAATACAAATACCTACTTCCATTAAATATTCTTTGATGTTTACTTCTCGCAGATTTATCATTTACGTTTTTAGAATTTCTCACAGAAAAGAAATAATCAGAATAATTTGATTGGGTACTTCCTAATAGACTTTGTTATCATTTACAGTAAACCATTTTGAGTTAAGTTGCTGATTGTGTGACCAAACATTTATGTTATTGTTATTTTGCCGTGAATCAAAATCGAAGGAGTTATTTGCGTTAGCTGGAAATATCCTTTAACTGTATTCATTTGTAAATTTTAATTATAATCCTAAGTTATAAATTCTACCGAACCTTTAAGAGCGGGACAAATCCTTTTCCATAGTGTGAGACAACCACAGCGATGGTACTGTCCAAGTGCCAGCTCCATGAAGAAGAGAGGTAGACCTCCGAACAACAGCATCACGCAATAGGGGATGAGAAACGCACCTGTGATAAATCATTGAGCGTATTTCACTATTACAAAAATATGAAACAATGTTTGGCGGCTTCGAAGCATTGTTTTCTTTTATTGTTAGGACTTCAAAGACCCCTATAGACGCGTTCTTTGAGCATTTTTAAGTCCCGAATACGTTGACCGCCGTTCATAAAGAATTTTTCAAATTGTTTGTGTATGAAAATAGTTATTTATGTATTTCTACAAGGTGGTGTACTAAGTTAAGTTAATACTAAATAGAAAAAAATAAACACCTTAGATGAATAGTTAGATAAATAGTTGTACATACCGCCTCCATTTTGGTAACAGATGTAGGGAAACCTCCAGACATTTCCCAGATCTACCGCGAACCCTACCACCGCTAACAGGAACTCTGCCTTCTTCGCCCACGTCTCTCGTTCTCGTGGTGGCGTCAGAGACACCACCATTGACCGGCTTTTGGGTAGCTGTTATGACAAGGCTTTAACTCAATAACATAATAGTCTAAGCTTCGCTAAAAATTCTTGCTTCGCTCTAAATGCATAAGTCATAATACATATACATTAAACTTACGTTGTTTGTTGTGGGCTGCGTATTTTCGGAGGTCGAAGAAGCGGGTGCGGTAGCGGGGGCGGGCGGCGAGTCGGGCGGTTGCATTTCGTCGGTTTCTTCACACTCGCCGCTTCGCCGCTCCGGCCCAGGACTTTCGCCCTAATAAAAAGTACGATTTAATTTTACATATTAAACTTAGACGATGACCAAATCTAAATATAACCGTACTCAGAGTTCGTGATTAAGGTTAACTAAAGCCACTTAGTTTTATATAAGCCCGAAAATTGCATTGTGGCACTGGTTGGATTCGAATTCATGACCTCAAAGTTGATAGTCGCTCGCTGATGCCACTAGGCCAACATTCTTTAGAGATAATTTGTCTTATGATATGTACGATAAATTTTCATTATCTTGTAGATTTACTCGGTTTGGGTTTAAAAACCATAGGTTAAATAATCACAAAATCCATAATAACAATATATTGTTATATAGTCTTCAGTTATAGAGCGAGGTGGTATCAACAAGTATTCGCTGTACGAAGGTTCCATCAGACGCGGGTGTGCGGGGTTCTATAAATACGCGGACAATTTGTCGTGTTTGCGGCGGCACCGCGCTGCAGATTGCTTGACAAATAACAATAATGAGAATGACCCTTCCGAGCTTACTCACTTCACTATTTACTACGAATTTAACGATGGCTTTTTAGTTCCTAATAAAACACGTTTGAAAATTGTTCTTTTCGCTTAATAATACACTATTAATATACAAAAACAATTTTAGTTATTTAAAGATTCAGGTACTTTACGCCGTACATAAGTGAATCGCTAATACTTAGATCAAAGGTAATGAACTCGTTGGCTTAGTTTTATTTCCCCTTACGTGTAAAAGCCGGTTTATGTTCAATTAGTTCTGAAGTGAAGGAATCACAGTAATTAAGATGGGCGGAAAGAGCGTGAAACACTTTAGTAGAGCATCACGTTTTGGCACTTCCGACACTAGTAAATACGATTTGTAGTACTGTAAAATTAAAATACTGCTAAGAACCAGTAAAACTTAGACTTATAGATATTTTTATTTCTTTATTCAATTAGCTCCAGCCGTTCAGATTAGCGCTCAAACCATTGCATTGAACCAGATATATTATATTGTTCTTACTTTTTCTAAAGAATGCCCACTGTAATTTTTTTTAACTAAAAAAACAATAATGTTTTTTAATTAAGTGGACATAACTATATGTAGGGGTCTGAAATGTTTACGCGTACAAAATGCAATGAATTTAATGCATGTCATTCAAAATACACATCCGGGGTTTGATGATCTATTTAAAATATTTGGATTATCGTATCTGGACGAAGGGACAGTAAACGTAACGGAATGAGATAAAATGCAAAGATTTCGCGACCGCGCGGAGCAGGGTCTCTTTTGTAAGTTTAATAATAATAATAATAATAATAATAGCTTTATTAATTCCACAAACACAAACATCTTCAGAACAACATGATAGCGATATAAAAATTATAAAAAATATAAGATAAATATAAACATGTTTGTATTAAATGGACCCCTCTCGGGTAAAAGCCTCCTCCAAAAAATTCCAGGTCCTTCTATCTGTCGCTGCTGTCAACCACCCCTCACCTGCTATCTTTATAATTTCGTCGACCCACCTCGTATGAGGTCGGCCTCTGGATCTTGTACCTCGTGGCCCAGGCCATTTTACCACTCTTTGTGTCCACCTATCATCATTGTACCTGGCCACATGTCCTGCCCATCTCCATTTTTTCTTGAGAGCGGAAGTTAATGCGTCAGTTATTTTTGTTCTTTTTCTAATTTCCGTGTTCTTTATTTTGTCTTTTTGTTTTAATGCCAAGGAAGCTTCTCTCCATTCTTCTTTGTGTTGTCTGTATTTTATTTTTAGTTTTGAGATCGAATGTCCATGTCTGACAGCCATAGGTTAAACAGGGTAAAATTTCCGTATCCATAACAATTTTTTTAGCAGATAGCGGAAGCTGCGATTTGAAGAGTTCCTTATGTGCCCAGTATTTTTTCCAGCTGATCGCTATTCTTCTATCCAATTCTTCAACGCTTCTTTCTTTGCTAAAGGAAATTTGTTTACCTAAATATACGTATTTACGTACATATTCTATGGGAACATCATTAATAAAGATTGCTGTCGTTTTGTGATTAGTCATGACTTTTGTCTTATCCAGATTCATTTCTAGTCCAATTCTATCACTGGCATGGTGGAGATCGTTTATCATCTCATTCATTCTATATGAAGATTCTGAGAATAGAATAATGTCATCGGCGAATCTGAGATGGCTCAGAAAAACGCCGCCTATCCTGATGCCTTGCTCGGACCATGGTAAGTTCATCATTATGTGTTGTAGGACAGCTATAAAAATTTTTGGTGAAATCGGGTCTCCCTGTCTAACACCTCTATGTATGTGAAATTTTTCTCCAAGCCTATCCAACTTGATTCTACTGGTGCAGTTAGAGTAAATATTTTTTAGAATATTTAAATATTTTTCTTCAATTTGCTGTGACTTCAGAGCTTCCCAAATGCTGGCATGTGATATAGAATCAAATGCTTTTTTATAGTCTATGAAGGCTATATATAGCGGTCTGCGGAATTCTGAATATTTCTCGATAACTTGTTGGACAACATGGATATGATCAGTTGTACTGTAACCGCTTCTAAAGCCTGCTTGTTCTATTGGCTGATGAGCGTCCATATCCGCAGCCATTCTTTCCAACAGACAGGATGCAAATAGTTTATACAAACAAGGCATGAGGCTTATGGGTCGGTAATTGCCAATGTCAGCCGGATCACCTTTTTTATATAATAAGACGATTTCAGATTCAGTCCATTTGTAAGGGACAACTTCTTCTTCTAGTACCTTGTTGAATAGAAGGGATATTGGAGTCAGTAGTTGTATCTTTGCTAACTTGATATGTTCATTTGTGATCCCGTCCGGTCCGGGACTTTTCTCTGACTTCAACTTCATAACTTGTTTTAGAATTTCATCTTCTGTAAACTCTGGCACTAATGAAACTTCCGACTTTTTCGGGACAGTGTTCGATTGATCTAACGAGCGATTTTGTCTGTACAAGTTTTGGTAATACTCTGTAGCTACATTTATGATTTCTTTTCGCTGTATACAGTTTCTTTTGCCGTCAGCAAGAAATGGTATCCACTTCTTTGTTTTATTCAGTTCTTTATAAGCTTTCTTAGTTGATCTAGACCTTTCAAGGTAGTATTGTATTGTTTTAAATCTGTGGATTTCATAACATCTTCTTATAGCTTTGTTTGTAGCTTTATAGAGATACTTAAGATGTTCTTTATCGTCTTTAGTTAGATGTTCCTTATTTTGTACCTTATTCCTTTCCTTCATGAGCCGTAGTGCATCTTCTGATAGTATTTTATGTCTTACTTTTGCTTTTTTTATATTCAAGCCTTCATGTATGGTATTTTGTACTTTTTGATAATATTCTTCGACGTTGTATGTTTCATGCTTTTCTATGAGTTGAGGTATAATATGGTTTAAATTGTCTATGTATTGGTCTTTTTCTATTTTTGCTGTCAGTTTCTTGGTTGTTTTTGAATAATTGCATCGGCTTTTCTTATTCTGTTTTAGTTGGATAGTAGCTCTTATTAATCTGTGATCTGATCCGAAGGGAAATGAAGTTAAGACCTTGTAACAAGAAAATAATTGAGGTTTTGAGGTCATTATATAATCGATCTCGTTTTTGGTGTTCTTGTCAGGCGATATCCATGTCCACCTATTTTTAGGTTTTGATTTAAAAAGTGTATTTATAATTTTTAAGTTGTATTCAAAAGCATATTGTATGAGTCTCTCGCCGCGTATACTTCTCTTACCATATCCATGCTCTCCCATAATTGTATCTTCATGTTTCCTTGGCATTCCTATTTGTGCATTGAAATCACCCATTGTGATAATATAATTCGTGGAGGTTGAGTTATGTGCTTTTGCCAAGTCAGCATAGAATTCATCTATTTCATCATCGGAAGACCTTTCAGTAGGTGCATAGGCTTGGATAATTGCTAGTGGTATATTTGGCAATTCAATTTCTAGCATGCATACTCTCTCAGATATTCCTTTGAATTGTTTAATTTTTTCTCTATACTTTTTCTTCACTAAAAATCCTACCCCATGCAAGCCTTTAGTTTGTCCTATATAATACATAATATATTCATCATCTTCAATAATGCTTTCGCCTAATCGCCGAACTTCGCATAAACCTACTATATCATGTCTAATATTTTGCAATGCTGTTTTTAATTCAAATAATTTGAGTTCTGTTGACAGTGATCTTGCGTTGAAAGTGCAGATATTTACAATGTTTTTCTCTTTAATTACTTTGATTGGAGGGTTTTGGTCGATCTCTCCCACGCTGACCAAGCGTACTGGGAGATCTGGAGGGTTTAGTGGTTGCTATTCTATACTTTGAGAATCGAGTTTTTCAGAGGAAGTTGGTTGGTTGTTGTTTAATTTTTGTTTTTGGATAACATAATTTTTTATATTACTGATTTTATTTTTCTTCGATGGTTGTCTTGTGTGTTTGTCTTGTCTCTGTTTATTACTTGGGCACACTGGTTCTGGCGATTCTGACAAGATTCTCTTTTGGAAATGATTGTTCGGGGAGCGTGTTCGCTGGTTGTCTTTTAATATTATGAGCTTATCGTAACGAATAAAGGCAGTATTGCCTGCCTCTTTTTCCTTTTGTAATTGTACTTTTAGTTCTTTACGCTTATTGAGGACATCAATTGGAAAATCTTCCTTTATATAGTACTTAGTACTATCCAGACAGGACTTGTTTTTCAACATCTGGGACTTGTAACTCATTGTAGTGAAAGTTATTGCTATTGGTCTAATTTTTTCCCCCTTTTTTCCCAATCTCCTGACAGATTCAATGTTATTTTTCTCACAATTAAGTCCAAAGTATTTGTGCACTATATCTATTACAATATTCTCTAAATCACCATAAGATTTTTCGCTCTCTTGTACTCCAAACATGACTATATTCTTTCGTCGCAAGTACCTTTCCAACTTATGTATTTTCTCATTTTGTTCTTTAACCATCTTCTCTAAAAGTTCATTTCTTGATTCGAGGTTTTCAAATTTCTCGTTAATATTCTTAATAATTGTATTTTTGATATCGTCCTTCATCTCTAACATATCTTGTTTTTGTTGTTTTATATCTTGCTGCATATCTAATAACATTTGCCGTATTTCTTCCATAGTATGTCAGTGCCCTCTATCCGGTGAATTATGAATACGTTGTCGATGTAAGAATAGTTTTCAATAATGAACTTCTTTACTTTTACTTTTATTCCGACTAGATGGTGTCGTTTTAACTAGTTTAACGGATAATAGAAATAGATAACAAAATTTAAATATTATATCGCCGGTGGGATTCGAACCTGAATCGGTTGAATTAGTGACGGCTTGTTCGTTAAAACGGCTAATTAGGATTGTTACGTAGTGATGCAATTTTTGGTATCGTTGAGTCTTGGGTGTGCAAAAGGATGACTAGCACCTGTTTGTTAATTTTGACTTGTCGGCAAAAGAAGAAGATAAAAGAAAATAATAATAATACTATTCCACTCAACACTTTAGTCACCTAAGGCACTCAATATCACTAATTTCACAGTTTCACAACGATCAGTAGGCGTACAAATGCAGGTCTTTCTTCGTTTGCTCGATGTTTCTTTGTTTTCAAGACATTTACGAGTTGTTGAAAATTTGTAATAAAGAAATCTCGTGTATTTCTTCCTCTTGGGTGTTGACTTTTCTTGACCTGGTTCTTTGTAACACTATTTGATGTTTTAACTCTAAATATGAACGTATTGAGCGCAAAATATATTTTTAATTTCAAGTAACGTACGGAGCCTTTGTTTGTAAGTTTACGGCCCCTCAAATGTTATTGACAATAAAGTAGAAGGAACACCGCTTTGATGGCCCGACTTAAAATTAAAGACGCATATCACACACCCCCTTTGAGATGGTTGACTTTACACAATATCATCACTTTATAAAATATCAATTTAAGTCTGAAATAACAGAAGTTTTGATGACATCTTTTATTCATTTTAATTTCATTAAGTCAACAGATAAATTTCAATCTAAGGGTTGAAGTTACTGATCCACTTTACTTTCAATTTTGTGCATGGAAAGGGGTTAACAAAATCTCGTGATTTGTATTATTTATTTATCAATAGGTATCATTATTATTGTAACGATAATCAATTTATATATTTTCTCCGTTTGATTAAGATTTTCCATTTGTATATGGAAATAGAAAAGAGTATGCTACTTTTTGAGTGAGTGAAAACCTTTTCGTTTTAAGAACTATATAATCAACTTTATGCTAAGAGTCCAAATCGTCGTGATATCCAATCAGAAGCTAAATTAGAAAAATGGTTTAATTTGGGAACTGACCTGCCTTTTTTGTACGAAATAATTATTCAAACAGATCGGATGAGTTTTCTAATATAATGTATAACTAGAGTATATGTTCAAATGATTCGATACACCCTAGACTATTCTGTAATATCTTTGCAAGGCAGGTTGTTTGTCGGGTTATCCTAACTTAAATATAGTTTTAACAAGGTTACTGTATGTACCTGTGACATAATAGTTCTAATATACCTTTCTCTTAATACAAAGATAAATGCTCGACAATCTTTATATTAAATAATATGTAAGTTCTCATTAATTGAAAATAAAACTTGGTGGATTGATGGAATTACTACAAAGCACTCGAAACGTAAATTCGCTTTAATATCGCGTTTTTTTTTAATTGAATCTGAATAGTGAAAATAAATAACATCCTGCTGACAGCTGTTTAAAAATACAATAATCTAATACGTAATAACATGAAACGTTTTTGTTTTATGGCGTCAGTATTTTGTAAGAACGTCTATTTGAATATTGACGACAAAGAAATCTGTTATGCTTCCGCGAAAAATTTTTCAGATATTTTCACTAGTTTTGTTATTTCCAACCCTAGTTAAAATATGAATTATTGAGTTATTTTTAATGTTATGTTTAGTCATACTTGCTTAACCTTCACAATTTCGATGATTGTTGGTGCATCTTGGCAAAGGTTGACAATTATTATAAGTGCGTCCATCGCTATTAGTAGATAGTAGTAGTAGATACTTTGCATCTTGTTCTGACATATTTTGTAAAAAGTTTAATAAATAAAGGCTAAACGTAGGTATTATATTTAAAAAAATTACTATGCTAATAGCACAAATTCCACGAAAATAAATAAACATCCTTTTGTCACAGAGAGATTTTTCTTTTATCTCGGAATTTGCACTCACTTTAACTGGAAACATTTTTGTAATTCTGACAGAAGTTTTGTAATCTTGAATTTTCACGCTTTGCTAAGTAGATAGATAAACAACACGGGAAATTATTATTTCAAAATCTCGTACCTTAGAACATATTTTATGGATAGATAGTTTGCATTTGAATGTAAGCACTCGCAAATCTAACATAACTAAAATAACTAGTACTCTGAACCCACAAACATGACTTAGCAGAGAGTTCTTATTATTTATATTTCAATCATGGTCTGGATTTTGCTATTGCAAGGGTCACTAAAGGCGACCTAAAGTGGAAATAGCCAACCTGTTTCTGTTTGTGTAACTACGTTTTGCCGACGAACCGGTATTCATGGAATTAAAGGTCTGTGTCCCTACCCTCCTCTATTCCTTCCTTCGCTTCCCTATTAAAGTAAAATATTTTGGCAGAGTGTTATTACTATTAAACTACTAAAGTAGTGTAATCTTTTCATAGATTCAAAGATAAAATGTACTGCTTATGTAAGTAAAATAGACTTACTATTGAATAGAATAGTGTTTATAAATAAAGAGAGCACTTTTTTCAAGTCGAAGTCATTTCACGCTGCTCTCAATGATGGTGCTATCGTTTTATTCTAATAATTAGAAGTGCTTCGACATAGCGACGTCTATTAAATACTACGTCTATTAAAAAACAAAAGGCACTGAATAATAACGAAAATATACTTAATTATCTTGAAATTACTCCAACTTAATTGCAAGTGTAAAATAGATTCAATAGATGGGAGATAGATTAGCGTGTCGTGTCAGCCCACTGAATTAAGATTGATGCGATTTTAAATTATAAAACTGATTTATAAGAACTGAAACTGAGAGTTTGTGATGCTTGAGCTCATGCGTTGTAAATGATGTCTAAGCTTTAGACAAAAATGCTCTATGAAATTATCATAGGAATAAAAATAGTTCTCTCTGCCATTTTATTAAAAAAACTTCAAAATCCACTTTTTTATATTTTAGCGGAGTCCTATGTACATTAAATATACTCAAATAATCTATAAGGATATTGAAGTATCATATTTCTAATGTGGTAGATAATTTTAAATGGTATGGAACTTTTGCATTCTGATCTTAATTTAGAAAATTTTTTGAAAACCTGTTCTTTTCTGTATCTCGGTATGCTGATTTTTGGCTAATATATTATTTAGCTATATTAGTTTAAGGTTACAAAAATATTTAAATTTCTGTAACCTAAACAGACGTTATGTATTAAACAGGAATATTTATTTTCTTACCTTTTGTTTGAGTAATCGTCAGCGTTCCGGCGACAGGAAGCTGACGTCGAATCGCAGAAGGTGCGTCATGGCTGATCAGTGGAGTAGCCAGGGGTGCAGGCAGGCCGACTGGCTCTGAGACACTGGGCACACTCGGCTGGTGCGCGGCAACAGGCGATAAGGGGCGTGGCGAGGACACGCCCACCGCAACAGGTGCCTCCCATTTGATAATGCAGCTATCGTTGGTGTTAGGATGAGGACACAAAAAACGGCCTCTGAATTAACAACAGTTATAGTGTCTACATACCACAAATTAACTTTTTTACAGCCAATGGTCACCCAATTAAGGTAGACCACACCATAAAGTGGTCAACAGACTGTGCCTTCCCCTTTGAAATGTTTTTTGATTTATGAATAAAACACAACAATCATAGTGTTCGGGCCTAAACTGTAGACGTGGTCCTCATTAAATAATTTCATACAAATATAAAACTTATACTGTGTATCCCGTCCGTAACACTTAACTCTGTGAGAATCACAGATGAGACCAATTGAGCCGCCCCAGCCTCTCGAGGCTGCACTCAACACTCATTAATATACGACACTACGTTTTATTCTTTAATTTTTATAAAAGGTTGCAAAATGTTTAAAGTATATAAAAATAGTCCATCTTAATGTTTTAAAATCTTTATTTAGAATCAAAACAGGGTATAGGAATATAGGTATTATTTTTTTCCCGTACATAAAAATTAGACTGGGAACAATAGTTCCCATTATATATATCGTAATTTCGTAAATTGTTGTAAGAATATGGAATTAATTTTAACGGAGCAAAGCTTTAACATCTTTGAAAATTATATTGTAATTTTTGTAGAAAGCTCAATCAATAACAAAAAAAGCTTTGTTTACCCACATTTCTCTGGTCTGTTTATTCTCAGTTTTTTCTTCTCAATTAAAAGAGAGAAAATGTATGTATAAATAAATAAAGAAATAAGGAGTTATGAAATTTGAAATCTAATGATGAGTTGATATGTAAAACTTCTCTTAACTGTGGGCATATTTTCATTATAAAGCGCATGACTGAACTAGGCTATGTAAGTATGTTAGATTTTATATGTGAAACTTTAAAACTGGTTCTATATAATATTTGGACTAGTCCACCGTTACAACCCGCATTGCTTGTCTGCCCCAAATCATGTCTTATCTTCAAAGCTAGTGTTAGTCTATGCACAGTGGGTATACTCATTTGAGTAATATAATGGTTCCAAATCCTTGCGCGCACCTTAAATTATATTAACACATGTTTTGCTTAAATTATTTTTCGTGGGTTCGCCATAGACAATTTCATTTAAATTTAGACAAATTATCTCTTTATATAATTTTTAAACACTATTTTCTCATAAAAAAAAAACTATAAACTGTCATGATTTTGTGAGTAATTGTGGGAAGTTTTAAAAATCAACATAGAAACACCGGCAATGTGCTGTCTAGCTGACGTCACGCCCCACCATATTCAGTGGGACTTTAGTGGGGAGTAGTCGAGGACCCGGCTGCGCCCGGGCGGGGAGTTTCATTCTGGTGCGTGACGCGGGTGAAGATAGATGCTATCTAAGATCTATGTCGGTTTGCTGTGTGATATAAATAAGTGTAATAACCAAGGTGTATCTATAAAAGTTTAGTAAAGGTTAAAAGTGATTCCTGTATTCTGCAGTTTTCGTTATAAAACCATATTGCTTTTTGTACTCTGTTCTATCCAGATAAACTTGTGTAGTTTGTTCTGCTGGATAAATATCCAGGAATATTCAATAGGAAAGCCTAAAAATTCAACCAATAGCTCTGGCAAGTTGCAGTTTCAGACGACGGGAAGAGGGAAGGAATGAGAATTTATTAGTATGAAACGGATTATAATTTCTGATTCCACAATGAATCGACCCCAGAAGTAAACCTGGCCACTTAGCCGTGAAAGAGGTCATTTAAAATTTAAAAGACAACTACATTAAACCAAGTTAAAGTTAATAAAGACAGGCAATTAATAAGGTAACAGTTGGTTAAAGTAAATATGAAACTAAAATTGTAGAATCAAATAGGTGTTGCATGTTGACTGGTGATCAGAAGTATAACACAGTTTTTCATATTGTAACTAAAATAAAAATATTGATATATATATATATATATTTATAAACATCTTCAATTTATAAAGTCTTCTGTCTGTCATCTGTTTATTCGCAAATAAATCATTTTTTAAATACTACAAAAGTAATTGATCTTTTTTATATCGTATAAATTTCTATTTATTTTATTATTCTTCTATAAATGTATTATTCTTTCGAAAATAAGTACCAGGTTACGTTCGTCCATCCGGCGCGTTGATTCAGACCAATTGCGAAAGTGACGAAACTCATTTTCCTGATTTAGGCCAAATTCAGATATAAAGAGGCTTCATACTGTCCTATGTCAGAAAAAAACACCCCATACTATATTTATGGACTATCAAAAGGTTTAGAACATCTGTATTTATACTTTAAAGTCAAATACACTGTATATCGGTTTATTGTGACCAATAGATTACGTAGTAAAGGTTTACCATTTGCCATGGCTATCGTTGTTACAAATGAATATTTCTCATTATGCTTTTCTTTGACATATCTAAAAGTATTTGGTTTGTGGCCATCCATGGATATTGCGGGGTGGAAGAAAGTAATTTACTATATATATTCTGTATTTGTTTTTATGCTGCTTTTAGGTAAGATATATATTATGGAAAATTATTAAAAATACTGAGTGAATTTTTTAATCGTAACTTTAACGACACTAAATTTTGTCGCTACAACTTGTAATTGAATAAGTGTTTAATTTTTGCTGAATAATTACAAAGTGTAACGTTATTCAGGAACATACATAGTGATACAATTAGTAGACCTGTGGCTAAATTGGGGCAACATATCTTTGATGACGTCAATAGCCTTTGTGCTATTTACTAATCTCGCGCACAGTGGGAAAATTCTTAACCTGCTCCTGAGGAGGCCTCGTATAGAACATATTGTGGACCGAAATAATTATGTACTTAAAAAAGCAATTGGCCAGCAGAAGCGTGACATTATTGAAAGGTATGTTATCGTAATTTCATTTAATGTAAATACTTGCGCGTAACCACTATGTTTAGTGCGAATTTATTTTCATACAAATATTTAAGTAAGTGATCATGGAATAAATAGCAAGTAATTATTTACCTTTTCTCAGTGGGGACGTATTGCGTTTATTTATGATTATAAAATAGGTTTTGAAGTAACAACTAATATTTTTAATGTACAGGTACTACCAGAATTGTGTAGACTTTGTTGGGGTTGGGGGGGACATGACTAGCATGATGAGATCGGCACACAAAATCAATTAATATTTAGTCAAGGGGAACTTTTTTTTATTTATTTAATGAAAAACAATTATAAGTAGTAGGCGTAATAGTGCAACAAAAACCTGAGTACATTTATCCGTGCACTAAACATTCGTCGCCAGTGAGCTAATAAGTACTTACGATACAAACAATATCATGATATGACCCTGACAAAAAGATACAATTTCACGTATATTGCTGATAAAGAGTTAATAACAAAGCTTCTTACTACTAACGAACAATGTAACTATAAATACCTGCGCAAAGCGCGCATTACTGGACAGCATCCTCATGTCTGGCCCACTGCCTCTTATTTGCTACCTGCATACAAAGTAACAAGTAAACTGCACTAGAAAACTAAATTACACCATTAATCCACTCCGAAAAATATAGTTCTAGCGGCTCTTTTCTATATAACCTATTTAGGAAACCTGATGGTGGCATCGAGCCTGTGAGATTTCATATTCACGCCACGTCGCCACAACTTAATTATTATATTATCATTAACGAAATACTCAATTCGCAGTTCCAATCGGGGCACAACTGTTCACCTGATGACCTTTCTTACTCTGACTACGGTGACTTTGATCGGTTTTGCGATGGGACCGGTACTTGAATCTCAGAGCTTACAATTGCCGCTACAAGCCTGGTGAGATCGAAGGGCATACATTTTTTATTTATTTTACGGGCGTCTATAGGCTATTTAGTAAGTGATCATACCAGACGTCGTAGTTTTCAAAAACTATAAATAATAGTAATAGTAATAATTTATTATTATACAGCTGGTTTTTTAAGGCACGAACGAGAGCTACACATTTTATTTAGCGTTGTGTTATTTGGGCCAATCTGCTGTTATTAATTAGTAATTCCTTGGGTGTAGGTATCCTTACGATTGGAGAAAGTCACCTGCCTATCAGTTGACATATGCGCACCAGATATGTGCCATCTTTGCTGCGGCTGGTCTCAACGTCAGCAAAGATATGGTAGTTGTGTCATTAGTGGCACAGTGCCGCTGCAGGTTTAAGCTCTTTGGATACGATCTTAGAACTCTCTGCCAGGATATAAGTCCTGGGACCATGGTGACTATACAGATAATATTAATTATTCTATTTATAATCCATTGATTCAAATTATATTTTGCAGTTTAAAATATTCTTTATTTACTCGTATACTCGTGTTGCTTGATACATTTCCTAAACGATCAGAAGTATTAAATAAAAAGAGTGCAGCCTTGTAGCTAGCAAGCTGTATCTTTCAGACAACATAGAAGAACCTCAATTGATTAAATTATTTTTTATGGTTACATTTGAATGTTTGATATACATACTGGCTATTAGGCTAAGATGTCTCCAAACTACCTATCTCCATCTGTTATAACTAGTTTAATCGTCGTAGCATAGCACCACTTTCGAATCGTAGCACGTTTACTACGCTTTGAAAGTGCTACGAGTAATTGCCGATCCGTACGCACAGGTGGCGTTGTTTCATACGAAAAATAAAAAGGATTGATAACTGTATAAACACACCAATACTTTATAAACTAATAGATTTTCCCTCGGTTTTTTACCCGGAATATGACCTATTATCATTATTCCCTTATATTCGTTGAAATAATAATGTGTATAAATTAAGAAAACTATTTGCAACGGACTCCTAGAGAATATTATATTTTTATTTTCTAGCAATGTACACCGCAGTCACACGAATCGCCAGTACGAGCTAGACTTAATGAGTGCATTCGAGAGCATCAGGATATCCTAGACTCAGTCAATGAGCTACAACGTTGTTTCTCTGAACCAACATTCGCACAATTCACCGTCTCACTCGTAATCATATGCGTTACTGCATTTCAGCTTACTAAAGTAAGCTTAGTTATTATAATTATTCTATCTAAAAGTAAACTTATACACATTAATAAGAATGGAGCTATTAGCTCTATTATTTGTGGCACAGCAAACGGAAATAAGTTGAATTTACACTTGCCCACAGTTCCTCAAAGAATATTTGGACTGACAGTCCATGTTTTATTTAGTTGTATTAAGAAATAATAACTTTTTGCCAAGTAAGACTTCATCTGATTATTCAGAAAATTCTTACAACAAATATTTGTAAAATTGTATTATATTTTTAGCAAACTGGTAACTTGATCCGAATGGCTTCTATGGCAACATACCTTTTAAATATGATGGAACAAGTATTTATTTATTGTTATGAAGGAAACAAGTTGGCGGTGGAGGTAACTATACAATACTTTTATCGTTGTTAAGCTGCAGCTCAATTACCACTTTGGATATTGATGAAAAACAACACAACGCATTTTAATCCTAAGAATCTTTCTGCCAAACCTTCTGTATACAAACACAGCCATGCATGGTCCCAATATCAATATAATCACTATAAAATCAATATAACCCTATAAAAGAAATTTCAGAGTGAGAACGTGTCTCGTTACGCGTACGAGTGGTCATGGTATACGTGTAGCGTGCCCCTGCGCCGCTCCGTATTGATCCTCATGACTCGGTGTTGTCGCACCGCCAAGCTCACTGCTGGAGGATTCACTTCTCTTTCTCTTGCATCTTTTATGAGTGTGAGTAGGTGAAATAATTAAGTTAAATTTATTTTAACAAATTTTCAATCAAGTTATTTTCCTATTGTTACAGATTTTAAAGGCGTCATATTCATTCTTTACAGTATTACGCCAAGTAAGCGAGTGATTATAAGATTTTTAGAGAAAAGAAATTTAAAGCTAACCAAATGTTGCATCTATTAAAAACCAAATCTTCTTCTTCTTATTTCTCTATTAAAAACCAAATAATTATTTTTTCAGTTGGTTGATAGAAACACTGACACTTAGTCAACTTGTGATATTAACAATTTGCTGGTGTTTGTTTAAATAAAATTATTTAATCATTATTTACATTTTTGAACTATGTAAGCTTTTATTTTACAATTGTTTCCGAAATGTATAATTAAATCATTAGTTGATTTCGATAAAGCGCAATAGTCTGTATTTATTTCAATAGATAATTGTAAGTGACGCTGTATTGAATTGCCGATAATTGATGAAAATCGTTGTATGTAGCGTAGCTCAACTCCGGGTTAGAATTGATTTACTACAAATAAGAAGCAATAAAAAGAGTTTGAGGTTGAAAAAGCAGACTGTTTTCAGATATATAGGTTATTGAGCGGCGACGCCCTGTTTTAGTTTTGTTTAGAGCTTTAGCTATTAAAAAGTAAAATACGAATTCAATCGAATTTTGTAGGAGTAGGTTAGTAATAATAATAAACATATACAAATTGAGTAGAAGTTGTTTAAGACTAGTCTTACTGCTAAGGATTCCTTCCAAATAACACAAATACATCTATAAATTACTTAATAAAATTTTTGGAACTGGTTTCTCACTAAGCAAAAAATATAATTTGAGATACTTTCATTATACATAGATTAAATTTTGTTACTTTACTTTAAAATATTTTTGTAATACAAACCTAATACAAAGATACTAACAGCCAGTAAAAAAAATCCTTTATATTTTGTATTATGTTTCACACCCCTGTATACACAAATTAAAATAATTTTGTATAGTTATGTTATGTTTGCGCAGATTATCTTCTTTTGTTTCAAATATACTGTGGATAAAACAAAAGAACAACATATTTATTCCCAATGAATTTTTTCATCAGTAATACTAACTATTCCCTTCGGGTATCGCTCACATGGCTCCGCATCATGGGATTATGGGCTCCAGATACGATAGGATGGAAAAGAGTCTCATATTCTTGGTATACAGGCTTCGTGTATATGGTAGTTTTAGGTATGTTTTGTTTTAAATTATTTCTAAAACTGAAAGACAATATTGTCAAAAAAATATTTTTAGTCCTTCTGTATCTCTGCTAATAATTAAAATAAATTTAATTATAAAAGTACATTTTAGTATGTTCTATGAACATAACAAGATTTCATCTTTATAATTTTAGTCATAGAAATAGTGTGTGTTATAAAATTCAAGAACTAAGAATAAATTATTATTCCAATCTTTAGGTACATTTATCATCATCCAAGCTACTGATTTATTCATTATCTGGGGAGATATTCAACTCATGACGGCAAGTGCTTTCGTTCTGTTAACTAATCTTACTCACAGTTTGAAGATTCTCAACATGATAGTGAGATTTGCTCGTATTAAGAGTATCGTTTATAAGAATGACACAGTATTGAGAAGCCAAGTTACGATTGAAAGCAAGAAGGCTGTAAAAAAGTAAGCGTTGAGTTTAGCGTTTATTTTGACTATTGACGGCTAAGAAACCCAGGCTATTTTCCGAATTTGTACCACTAGATTTATTTATTTAATTTGTTTCGAAAGCCACATTTTAGTTTTGAAAATTGCTAAAATATTAATACAATTTTAAATATTTATTTTTCTCTAATATATATGTATATTTAATTGTATTCTTAAATTTATTTTAGTTATAATCAGTTATATTCCTTCAGACTACCTTAAATACCTACTTCACTTTTATGTTTCTAGATGTGATCGCGAAGTTAATAAACACTCAATTATATACGCATTTCTGACATGTACAACAATATCTCTTTGGGCTCTCGCTGCAGCAACAGAAATTCAAAACAAACAGCTACCTATGAGAGCTTGGTTAGTGTAATATAAAATGTTTATTTGCTGAACTTATTACATTTTCTAAAATATGTACGTTAAGGTATATTACGATGTTACGATGAAATCTTAGATCTTACAAGCAACTTATTTCTAACATAATTGAATGGAATCGATGCCATTAGTGTGAGTATGACGCATGCTTGAAAACATATATATATATTTGGAAACTTCTTTAACGCTTAAGGTAAAACATATCTTTATATGTACTTCCATGTGAGCCTTATCAATAATCTCATCTACCAGGTACCCTTTTAATGTATCCCAGTCGCCTATGTACGAAATTGCCTACATACATCAGGCTCTGTCACTGATGCTATCAGCTAGCATGAACGCCAGTAAGGATATCGTAGTAATGACACTTATTGCTCAATGTCGCTGCCGGTTTCGTCTCCTTAGTATTGCATTACGAGGCATGTGCAGAGATATGCATATAGTCAATTGCGTGAGTATTTTTATTTTATTAAAAATACCTTTGTAGTTTACCTACCATATGCCACTACTTCATATTGACTAATGTAATGAATTGAGATAGAAAAAAGTGCTTCTGAATTATGATGGCGGCAAGATAGCAGTTATATAAGTTTTAGTTATATTTATTAAGAAAGCAGTTAAATAACTTTTTGTTATTAAATAAGGGGAAACTGGTTCACCTGATACCGCAAATCTTGCTTATAACTCCTATCTTGTCCTTTTAATTACTTAGAGTTATTTATTTTCAGCGTCTAACGAAAAAGCAAGAAGAGATAGTGTCAATTCGTCTCAGAAACTGCGTAGCTGAGCATCAAGATATCTTGGAGACAGTGAATGAGCTGCAGCGGTGTTTCTCGGAGCCCACCTTTGTGCAGTTCACCGTATCACTAGCCATCATCTGTGTAACTGCATTCCAGCTTGTTTTTGTACGTATACGATACAAAAAATACGAAATTTTATTTGTCGTTCTGTTAGCCTTCAATATAATCATCAATATACTGTTTTATCCACAATAAATCCTAATATTGTCTTTTATTAACATAACTATTACTCATTTAAAGATACCAACTCCGGGGAAATAAATACAGATAACATGTAATTTCTCTGCAGCTATGACACTTATTTTGACAATTAACACCTTTTGTCTTGGGTCTACCGTGAGCACGCACGCTGTAAATACGCGAAACGTCGGAAAATTTTATACATAACTTAATCCGTTAACTAAGTGCTTTTAAACAATAAATCCTATTAATTGTATTAAACTGCGTTTTAGCAAACCGATAATGTGCTACGAATGCTTTCTATGACGTTTTATCTCCTGAATATGGTGGACCAAGTATACCTTTACTGTCGCGAAGGTAACGAGCTTACTATCGAGGTATTATTTATTTAACATATTCGTAGTACTAAAAATTATGCTTCTACAAATGTATAAGATACTATGTATTAATTTTCTATTCCAGAGTGAGAACGTTTCACGTTATGCATACGAGTGGCCATGGTATACCAGTAGCGTGCGCATGCGACGTTCCGTTTTAATCGTTATGACACGATGTTGCCGTACGGCCAAGCTCACAGCTGGAGGATTTACAACTCTTTCTCTGGCTACCTTTGTGGCCGTAAGTTATTTATTTTACTGCTCTGATGATAATTTAATCTCTGTCTTCTAGTACGTTTTTGATAAGATTGCAATCGAGCAACGCGGGTACAGCTATTGTCAAATAAAATGTAATTTGGGATCACTAAAAATAAAATGTAATTAAAAGTAGATGTCATAAAAAAACAAACTGAAATTTTGTCCGAGTCAGCTAGTACGTTGTAAAGTCAGTTCCAATTTATTTATATTCTACAGTATTAAATTCATACAGAATATTTGCAAGGAGCAAAATAGGTCGTTCATTGATAATGTAATTTCGTCTTGGCAAATTTTGATTATTGTTTGTTGTTATTTATTTCAGATTTGTAAAGCCTCCTATTCTTTCTTTACTGTTCTCAAACAAGTGGACGAAGAAAACTAGTATTTTTGTGTGATCGTTTATTATAGAGAATAATAAAGCTGATTAAAATTGATGCAGTGTAAAATGTTTTCAATATTTTTTTTTCGATTTGGAATAAGTACCTGATCTTTGCTTCAAGGTAACGGTATATTATAATTCTTTAGTTATCTAGTGCTCCCTGCATAATTATAACCTACTTGAGAATTACATTTTAAATATTGATGTATATGAAATTGATAGCTTTTTCTGATAGGGCTAAATGAATCATCACGATTCATGACGTCTGAACAAACAATAAATAAAAAAATCCTGAGAATTGGTTTGAAACAGAAATGTTGTACTTTTACCAAGAATTATTTAGTCGATTCGATAATTCCTTGGTTAGCGTGTTTGAATTAAACAAACTAAATTTAGCTCTATAGTTACAATAATATCTAGTTGGAAACTTGATTTGGGAAATGAAGAGGGTAGGATTGAGATTTTCAAACGATGGCGCAATGGTCACCAAACCGCAAGTACCTTGGGGTTACCTGACCGTGTTTGTGTGTCCCCATAATATTTTATATTATTAAGAGTATTAATATTATGTCTACAAATACTTCCTCTAATTGACATATAACTTGTGTTGTATAAAGCATGTTAAATTTTATGATTTTTTTGAATTATTTGTTCTTTTATTCTGAATAGTTTTATTTGTTACTATAGTTGCAATCCCACCGGAGTTCTATAATTTTCCGGGAATAAAAATATATAAGAAGATGCCCATAGATACATGGTACAACCATCCAAATATTCATTTTAATAGGTCCAATAATTTTAATAAATTGCGGATTAGCCCGTGCAAACACACAAATAACAAACGAACAGAGGAAAAATATTTTTACATATTGTATTTTTCGGTTACTTAGCATTTAAGATTGTTTTTTTGGTACAGAAATTGGAGCTCTACAGTTTTATTATAATTATAGATAGTAAATATGCCGTTCGTAACTTAAGAGTCACTATATTAAATTATTTATTATTGTCATATATAAATAATATACGTATATTACATAGCCTTAATGCATTAAATACTCAAAACAAACCGTACCGTAATAATTTGTTCCTAAATAGCTATTAAATGTCGAGGAGGTGATAATTACGACTTAATTGTACGATACATCTATAACCAGTAATCATCGAAGAAACATAGGTTGCAAACTCAGATCTTTATTTTAAACATCTTTAAATGGAAATAAATATAATGAAGTATGAAAAAGAGAAGATATTAATGCAGAATAATATTGACACAGTGAACTACAAACACGTCTTACAGAGAATATTCTTTGTATACTATAAGTCATGTAATAAGAAATAAATAAAAATAGTATCTACTTTTGCCGCAATGTTTACCGTGTTCGTGTTCAATTTGTTACCGTCAACGTTTGTCTTATATTTAATGTTTATAAGACAAACGTTGACTAGCTTATCATGAGGCTTATCGACCGTGTGTGAAATATATCCTGAAGTATTAATTTTAGTATTAAATAAATAACTCTATTATCAAAAAGCGGTTGTTTTCCCTTATAGTAGGTTTAGTATAAAGCACTATGTATCAATCCTTCAGTAAAAAGTACGATTCTAACACCTTTATCCACTATTGTATTCTTATAACCGTATAACAGCCGCATTATTATTATTCATAAAAAGAATCTATTATATTACACTAGGGATAAGGACAGAAATCTTATCAAGTTAACTTTTTCTAATTGATCTGGCTTATATATAACCACTTACATATAACCAGTTCTAATCGTACTGCATTTGATTTAACAAACAAAAACAAATTCTCTCAATTCAACTCACCCTGTCTTTTAAAAATGATTTGCCTAAAATATCTTCGGAGCCGAGTAAGTTAAAAAATGTTTGTTAGATATGCAATCGATATAGACAATATTGTTATAATTAGTAGCTGATAAAATGTATAACTTGCTTACGTGAAGTACCTTAAACTCAATTAAAATGAAACTCTTCATAGATCACATCTACTACGGTCTAAAGTTCTCACTCAATGTATTACTATTATCTGGCTTTTACCCGGCCGATACCTTATCAGGGTGTCGCAGAACACTGCACATAATATACTTATTTGTGTTTTATATATTTGTTGTTGGTAATTGTTAATAGCATCTTTATAGCTTAAAGAGCTTAGATTAGAACTCAGTAGTTAGAAACAAACTCACCTCGCTCGCTTTCGTCACAATTTGCTTATATGTTTATATAGCACTAGAGCTACAACTAAATTATTAATTTGATAAATGAAAGGTATCACCACTGTTGGTCAAGCTGGCGAGCTTGTACAAGTTTGGGGTGACATTCCGCTCATGACGGGAGCGCTTTTTCTTCTGTTCACTAACTGTTCGCTCTCATTTAAAGTAAGTATATTTAACTGCATTACGGCATCAGTATGTAAAACCATTTCAACTGTTCACAAGTATTGACATTCCGGAGTTCTCTCCTACGTTTTAGGGATTAGATATTTTTCCAAATTTATAGGTAAACTAGCCCCTTAGCCTCTATGCCTATCTTGGATGACAATTGCGCTGCAGCTAGTTTATTTATATAATTTGGACCTTAATTTACATAAACTGCAGACTCACAAAAGTTTCTTGAGAAGTAATAAATAAATACATTTGTGAAACATAATCTAAAAATAAAAATTCATAATCTAAAAAATCACATATGATAATTTGTCTCTTTTCATCTTAGACTGAACTTAATTTGGCAAACTTTCCATTTCAGATTTTTAATTTATTATTTAAAAGGAAAAAAATAAGATCAATTGTCAATGAATGTGAGCAGGAACTATTTTCTGAAAAGAGAGAGAGAGGAAAAAGCATAATTGTCAGGTCTCAAGCAGTTTTATTAAATTTAATACAATCATATTGTAAGATTATCTATGTGGATATACGAATAATTTTGTTTTAGGTTTAATCGCCAAGCCAGATTACAATTGTACACGTACATTGCATTAGCTGCCGGTACAGTAGTGGGCTGGGCTGCCAGCGCAGAGAAGTATCAACTTCCTTTGAGGGCCTGGTACAATAGTAGTGTTTTTATACTTTTATTTGCTTTGTAATTTGTATAAAAATGATTACAAATTGGAAATCAAACATAAAATTATTAAATATTTTACAGGTACCCCTATAACACAACTACCTCCCCGGCCTATGAATTGACATACATTCACCAGGTTACGTAGAAATAACATACATTTTAATAATTATTGAACGGGATTGCTGTGCTAAAAAAACTATAAAGTTGGAAGTAAAATTGTTGAAGACATAATCGAATCTACTATGTCAGCATGGCGTCACTCGCTTTCTCTCTTTTATTTAAAATACTTCCTCGACAACCTCCTGCTTTAGTGCTTATATTTAATTAACAATCAATTAAGAAATTTTAGTAATTACTTTATGAATTTTAAATTGAAAGTATTTCATATATGTAGCACCTTGCAGAGCGTGACAGTGGGACTTGCAGCGATTATAAATGTCAGCGTGGACACGGTCGTCACGTCATTGGTGGCACTCTGCTGCTGCCGCCTACAGCTGCTGTCTCTGTCACTGCAAACACTTTTTGATGACTTGCCATTAGAAGCTACGGTATGTGTGACTTATTCTAAAGCTGAATAGGTTGGTTGAACCGTGATTTCTATTAAATAATGCGGCTGAAACAACAACTTAGAGAATATAGAGTTGGGTATCCTCAGTTTTGTCTGCTTGTAAATTTTTTGAAGACGTAGAGGTACTCAAACTTTAAAGCTTGTTTATAAGTTATTCCAGTATTTTTTGCGTTCCACTAGAGTCTCCTCCATCCATCAGTAGAGCTGGTAGCGTGGGCCCGTCTACGGGAGTGCATACAGCGACACCAGGCTACGCTAAAGGCGACAGCTGTACTGCAAGGCTGCTTTTCAATGCCTGTGCTAGCGCAGTTCACCGTATCCATGGTCATCATATGCGCAACAGCATACCAGCTCGCTTTTGTAAATATAATTAATTGTTTATATTATATGAATAATTGTTTTTGGCAAGCGGTCTGTGCTGCATTTTATATCAACAATTATATATGAAGCTATAAGTTACCCCTGAGCGAAATTTCAAATTAACAACAGGGATTTGGATATGAAAATATTTAAATTGGCTTACGTAGTTAGTTACACGACGGCATTAGTATTGTTAGGAAGTGCTCTTTATTTATTTTATCGTTGGTTATATATGAATAATTGTTTTTGGCAAGCAGCCTGTAATGCTGCATTTTTTATCAACAATGTTTTGCAGTCTAGCGGGGCTAAAGTGTTCTTTTTTCCAGGAAACAGGAAACTTGATTCGTATGGCTTCGATGATTTTCTACTTGCTAGTAATGATGTATCAAGTCTTCATTTATTGTAAGCAAGGGAACGAGATTCAAATAGAGGTAGGCAATCTTATTCAGGTTTAACAAGAAACGAATTTTTGCAGTACTTGGCTGATAAATTCGACGATAAATTTCGGTTTCAAATGAATTCAGTTATAAATTTGTAATTCTTAAAATTTCGTAATAATGATAGGATTACGATAGTAATTTGTTATCGATGACTGGTGTATTTTAAGGCCATTGAATGAAAAAGGTGTGACTAACACGTGTGAGGGCCGTTTATAATAAATTAGATTAAATTAATATCCATAAAATTCTTTATCTGAAGTTGATGCACGCCAATTTTCCAATCTTAAACATGTCCTCTCTATATACACCTTTATCTTACGAATGAGTTACATTCGCACATATAAAGAACATCTATTACAAATGCAAAAACACCGAAGGTTGTAATGCTCGCTAAACCTACCCATGTATTTAGGTTATGCTGTTTTTCAATTATTCCACTTCTCTGTAGAGTGAAGCAGTATGTGAGGCGGCTTACAGCAGTGAATGGTGGGTCTGTACGCCGCGCATGCGCCGTGCACTGATTTTATTGATGTCGCGTGCACGCCGCCCGGTTATACTCACCGCTGGCGGGCTCGCCGACATCTCACTGAAAAATTTCATGGGGGTATACATTAGATTTCCATACATACATATTTTGTCATGTTTTATTTTGTATGTGTGTTTAAAGAAAACCCTTAGTGGGAGTATGGGTTTATCTAATTTCTATTTTATAATTAAGAAGGTGGTCAAAACTTCATAAATGATACGGTAGTTTCCTTACAAGTGTTTAGTTGCGCGAATTGTAAATTCCATTAGTCAACTATTAAGGTTTCAGTTTTCCCTAGTAGTAGCCTATACGCCAAAGTATGAACATTGTATTTATGACATTCACAGTTACTACTACGCATTTCTGTTTGAACGAAATTATTTTATTACAGATTATTAAAGCATCGTACACGTTCTTTACGGTTCTACAAGGAGCAGGTAACGGGACACAGTAGTTCCAATGGAACGGCTGAAATTTATAGTCGAGTAATTAAATAATATGCTATTATATATATAGTCTGAGTGCAGATATAAGTTTTTATTTACAAACTTATGTGACGCTTTTGTGGAGACTTATTGTGTACTGCAATATAGATTGTATATTATTATTATCTTATCAATAACGTAAGACTGGTATCGAGCGTGACAGACAAGTGCGTACGAAGTGCAGGTTTATCTCCACTGGTTACATTATAGAAATTCGATAGTAGGTATTGAAATAGTGTGCTCACAATAAATTTTGAAATTAGAATATAACATAGTTTGTACACACTTCTACAAACAAAGTAAAACTGCAAGCAAATACAGCTTTTATAGTATATAAAGTTAAAGAAGTGTTTCAACCCTGTTGCAGCTTCGAAAATCGAAGAAATAATCTGCTTGTATTTGTATGATTTATTTTTTTGTTTCTGCTTTCTAAACTATCATAGTCATAATTTGATTGACTACATTCTATAATGGGCCAGTAATATATAAGCTTTAACTGGTCATATTAAA